>CAIGRP010095649.1:0-12399 GCA_903798385.1 Fraxinus cuspidata | reverse complement strand
ATTGTTATTGGACTTATTATTTATGTTTTTTATTATTGGGCTTATACTAGCTAGTTGACCTAAACCCATCAAACTAGGGTTTTTTTCTTGCTATTTATATGATTTTTACATTGTAATTTAGACAGTTAATGAATATGATAAATTGAATAGTGGCTTGCGGCCTGTTTCTCCCTCCCTATCCCTTCTTCTTCCTCTGCTTCCTTCTTCCCCGTTCTACATCACATTGTGCTCATAATGGAATCAAGATGAAAAAGACAATTCCGGGAACACCTCAACAAAATGGTGTAGTTGAGAGGATGAATAGGACTTTGAATGGGTGTGCTAGAAGTATGAGATTACATACTTGGGATACCAAAGATATTCAGGGCTAAGGCTATTAGCAATGCAGCTTATGTGATAAATAGAGGTCCTTCAACATCATTGAACTATAGACTACCAGAGGAGGTTTGGAACATTAAAGAGGTCAAACTTTCACACTTAAAAGTGTTTGGTTGTGTTATGTATAAGGACATTGATTCTAATATTAGAAGTAAGGAAATGATCTTCAGTGGAAGTGTATGTATAAGGACATGTTGGGAACAGACCTTTAAAAGTCAAGTTTTGAAGTTAAGAAACCTGAGGTGATCCCATTGAAAGATCTTTCAATGATTGAGTTAAAGAATGCTGATGGTGAAAATTGCGAAAATATAACTCCATAAGTACATCAGAATACCACTTTGACTCCACCCAAATGTTCTGCAGAACAACTAGACCTCCACAGATATATTTTCTAGCATTGCACTATATTATATTAACTGATAGAGGTGAACCAGAAAGTTATAATGAAGCTTTACAGGTTGATGAATCAATCAAATGGAAGTTAGCCATGAGGGATGAGATGGACTCTTATTATGCAATTAGACATTAAAATTGATAGAGTTACCAAAAGGAAAGAAAGCTTTGCGAAATAAATGAGCTTACTGAATAAAAGAAAAATATGATGGAAACAAGCAGTACAAAGCAAGACTGGTTGTAAAGGGATTTCAACAGAAAGAAGACATTGACTACATTGGGATATCCTCTCATGTGGTAAAACTAACCACAATTAGAGCAGCACTCAGATTGGTGGTAAATGGAGACTTGCTCTTAGAGCAGTTGGATGTAAAGACAATTTTTCTTCATTGTGAATTGGAGGAAGAAATTTACATGATGCAACCACAAGATTTCGAAGTACATAAAAAGGAAAAAAATAGTGCATAGACTTGAAAAGAGTTTATATGGTCTTAAACAAGTTTCAAGACGGTAATATAAGAAGTTTGGTAGTTTTATGAGTAGTAATGACTTTAAAAGGTGTCAGGGGGGATCATTGTTGTTTCATTGGTAAATCCTATATTATCTTGCTGCTATATGTTGATGACATGTTAATCGCAAGTGCTTACAAGAAAGAAATAAATAAATTGAAAAAATAAGTTAAGGAGTTTGCAATGAAGGACTTGGGTATTGCAAAACAAATCCTTGGGATGAGAATTATTAGGGACAATGATGTCTTGAAATTGTCACATGAAGAGTATGTGAATAAGATGTTAAGCAGGTTCATTATGGATGGTGCAAAACCAGTTAGTACCCTTTTTAGCTAGTCACTTCAGGCTATCAAATGAGCAAAATTACCCTCTATATTTTGGGTAGTACAGCAATTAGTTGGGTGTGTAAGTTGCTGAAGATAATTGATCTTTCCACTACTGAGGTTGAGAATGTTGCTATGACTGAAGCTAGCAAAGAGATGATATGTTTGTAATATTTTTTGGAAGAATTTGATCACAGGTATGAGAAAAGTGCGTTACATTGTGATAGTCAGAACGTTTAACTTAGCAAAGAATCATGTATATCATGCAAAGACAAAACGTATAATCTTGACACTTGAGAAGATTCAAAGGAGTCAGAATCTAGCTGACATGTTGACGAAGATTGTTCCGATCAAGAAACTTTAGTTGGACTTCTATTTTGAGGAATGAGGATTTGTTGTCATTGTAGAGGAGTTATTAATGGTGAATTAGTGAGAGATTGTTAAGTTGTGGAGCCTAATTATCGTTGGAAGGAGCAAATGGCCAACTACCTTACGTTCCATCTATATATACGATGCTATTGACATAATACTAATTGGAAGGAAATGAGCCGAATCAGATGCCTTTCATTTTACCTGAGGTGAATCCAATAAAAAAGAGTTGGCTCACCATTGTCATAATAGGAGACAATGTCGGGTATATTATTAGGTCAAAGTTTCAATCAAGATAAATGATTCTGGCTATGAATTCTCACTGAAAAGGAAAGGAAACAAGACTTCAAAGAATGATTAGAGATCTGCAATACATAACCGAGTAGAGGAATGCAAAACCTGCAACTTGGACAAATAAATCTCAATATTCGAAAAATTGTGCTATGAATTGAATGCATTAATTTTTTGGAAACCAATCCAAGACTTGCAACAGAATATAACAGACAACTAAATACATCCTAACAACGTGTGTAAAGATCAAAATAATCCCTTAATCCTGTATCAATAGTAAGTCAAATTTCATGAAAGAAATAACATCGATTGGCTCAAAAAACTTAGCTACTATCACCAGAATCACTCACTGCTTTTTCAATAAGGAAAACCATTTTCAGTGGCAACCAAGACCTGAAGCATATTATTCTTCCCTGTACAATACTGGATATTCAAGATTTAATTGAAGCAAAAAGGAGTCACAACTATGAATATCAAATAATTATAAAGATAACGTGAATGAGTAATACTTACCCAATCACGGCAAAAACTAATAGCAGCACCCTCCCAAGCTCTTGCAAGTAAACCAGCTGCTGCTGCTCCGCTTCTTGAGATATAAAGTCCTTTTCCCTGTAATATCAAACTGATTGGCATATCCCCATAGCTCTTCAGATTTTTCTAAAAGTATTTTGCAATGTTTACTTCTTGGGGCAGCCACTCATATGAATTGGAACATTATCCTTTTTTGGTAACGAGATAGATAATGTAATACTTATTTGTCATTGTTTCTCAAAGAAAAAAACAATAGATGTTCACAAGTATATATATGCATTATAATAAATGCAGAAGTGACTTTTGCTAATTAGTATTGTTTATAATATTAATGCTTAAATAGAAAGTACGAGATTGGTAATGAATGAATTGGAGCATGTATGATATCTTTTTATACTTGATCAAAGAAACAAACAAAAGACCAAAGAAGGCAATAATATCCGATATGATTGCCACAAGAACTGATGCAAGGAGACTAAGAATTAAGTAAATGCTATCAAACAGAGAAGGATTAAACATGTGGCCTTCAAAAAGTCTCATATGCCAGCCAATAATCACTCCCCTAGACGACTACATAACATAGATGTAATTATGGCAGCCGTTACACTTATAAATTACGTGACATGTTCAGACAGACGGGATCTCATATATATCGACGTGGCATCAACTATTCACTTGATTGGGCATATTTAATTAAATAATTTCATATTGATTGGGCTTGAACTTGGGCCCATCTCACTAACCCACTCCATGCAATTCCATTTCTCTTGCACTCATATGATCTTATGTCATGCCGTTGACTTGACCTTTGGAGTGCTCCCATATATGGATAAACAATCCACCATGCAGAAAACTCTTGGAATGGATGAACCATTCACTATACAAGGAAGTCATTTACCACTTCGTAAGGAAAGGGGTGGGCCAACATTTATACTTACGAAGATGATGCCTCCTACAGCTGCACCATCCACCTTGGATAAGCACTTGCCATGGATGCGTACTTTCCATGCAAGGATGTCAACTTCGAAAGGAAAGGTGAAAGACACCTCAACCAACTGGTTCCTCAACCAAGAGGTCCCGCCTCGATACCTACGAAGATGATGTCTTCTACGGCTGCACCATCCACCTAGAAGAAGCTCTTGACATGGATGCGTCACCCCATGTAAGGATGTCAACTTCATCACAACTGTTTATATTCAATTCAGAGTTAGCCTATGCATCAGTATAAGTATTTATATATTTAGTCTCGTCTCTTCATCAACTTCATCACGGGGGCTTATATTTCAAGTCTAACCCGCATATAAATATTAGACTCAAACTTGGGAAACTGTTGTGATACTAGCATCTTAGTATCATTATTATAACATATGCATTATATTACTGTGTAGAGTACGCATGCCACATTATTGCTAGCATGTCATGTCGCTATTTTCACTACTAGTACGTATATCATGTTATCTACATTAATATGTTGCTTGCTTTACATTAGCAACACTGTTACACTGAAATGCGCAAGCATATGATCTACTATGATACATGATAGACCTTCTACACGTTATATTTTGTTACGATGCATGATAGACCCTCCACATATTATATTTTGGAGAAATTTTAATTATCATTATTTCTCTTTATTGTCATCATTCGGAGGGGCAAATGGATCGCAATTTACTTTGTATATGTGTAGTGGAGATATTATGTTATATTGCAAGTTGGTTTAGTCCATATTACAAAGGAAATGCTGTCGAACTTTTGACAAATTATATGTGACATCTTTCGAGGCAATTTGTAAGTTCTCGCTTATTCAAGCTCGCACAAATTTTTGAGGCACTTCGTAAGTCGTCATATATGGGAGCGGCTTATATTGTCAAGGCTATTCGCAAGTCTCCACCTATTTGAGATTGATACATATTTTTGAGGCAGTTCGTTATATATATAATCTCTAACCCCAATTCCCTCTCCCTCTTTTGCATTTATATGATTTTCGTCTGGCCGTTGACTTGACCATCAGAGTGCAAATAGTAGCTGGACCTTTTTTTCGACTAAAGGTCTTTGCCTCCTAATGGGGCGTTCCAGTGTGCAAGTGATGTCTACGTGGAGAAGAAGTGGTCGTGATTCTATTGACGTATTTTTTTAGGTTAATAGTAGCTACTACCCCATCATCCACGTTTGCTGGTGGCTTAACTAAACCTCGTTCGAGCATAATTTCTTCTAGGGAACAAGTCAAACCAAGTTAGTCATGATTTTGAGGCTCAGCTCGATCAAATATAATGAGACTAGGAGAGTTATGACCTCATTCAAGCATAATTCCCACCTACTAATTTGAACCCAATTGAATTTTGACATCGACCGACTATGAACGAGTTTGGACATAATTTCCTTTTAAGCTCAAGTTGAGCCAAAATCTCTATCTAATTGGAAATATTTCATCTAACGGGTTAAGCCAATCCCAAGCGAGTATCAACCTGGTTCAAACATTAGTCCGTGTGAGTCTCAACCTAGTTCAAGCATATTCTCCCGCAATGGCAATTTGAGCGACCTAGTGGCTCTTGACCACATTCAAATATAATCACAAGTATAGTTCCTATCACATGAATATTAATCAAGTTATAGTTTATACTATAAAATGGAAAAAAAAATGAATTAAGACAAAATAAAATAAAAATAAAGGAAAACAAAATTGATTAGAGAAGGAATTTAGCAATGGGTGCCAAGAAAAGTCACTTCGAGTTAAATGTCTTTTGTGGTGTGTTTGCTACTTTCCGCGGAACTTCAATTTAGGGTGTGTTTGATAACACCCATTTTCCATGGAATTTTTCATTTTCACCCAAATTGTAGTGTTTGATAGGATAAATTATTCCTAAATAATTTTTTCTACCCCCACGCGCCCATTTTCCTTGAAATTGTGGAATATGTTTTCTTTAGGTTTTAATGAGAATCTGTTTTCCAGCTTTTTTTTTTTTGGCAATTGTATTCTAGATACAATGGTAAAAAAATTATCACTTTTATTGATAATTTTTCATGTAAAACAAATCCAATCGAATGACATTCGGTATGTTTTTTTAATTAAAATTTTTTTTTTTGGCAATTGGAATAAATGCTAGACCTAATGGTAGAAAAAATTATCATTTTAATGGACAATTTTCATGAAAAATAAAGCTAAACGGACACCAAACTTTCAACATTTTCTAGGTGAAAAATTATACCAATAAAACACAATTAATTACAATTCCCAGGAGAACTTGTTTTCCATTTTCCAAGTTTTGGCTTGTTTGATTGCAAAATTTCCCTAGAATTGTTTTTCTTGGTTTCCACTCACACATGCACAATTTCTTGATTTTTGTGGAATTCTTTTTCCCATGGTTTGTATGGGAAATGGTTTTCCAACATTTTTTTTTTTTTTTTGGCAATTGAAAAAATTTCTAGACACAATGGTAAAAAAAATTATCACTTTTACTGACAATTTTCATGCAAAACAAAGTCAAACGAATGTTATTTAGTATGGTAAGTTTTTTTATTTTTATTTTTTTGACAATTGGAACAAATTCTAGACCCAATGGTAAAAAAAATTATCATTTTAATGGACAACTTCCATGAAAAATAAAGTCAAACAGACACCAAACTTTCAACATCTTCCAGGTAAAAAATTATATCAATCAAACACAATTAATTACAATTTCTAGTAAAATAAATTCTAGGAAATTCAATTCCCTATAATTCATTCTCTTTCCACCCAAATTCCACATTTGCAATCAAACGGACCCTTAATGTTTTGGTTAGGGGTATATAAATGTACATTGTTTCTCTGTCCTTGACCATTGCAACTTTCAGGAGAAAAAGCAATAGCAGCAACCTTCCGAGCTCATATGGATTTGAACATAATTTCACAATTCTTTTGTTATCTTATTTCGATCGTTTCTGAAAATAAATAAATAAACCAATAGAATACCATTTCAAAGTGTAATTATGCATGAATTTTGCTAATTAGAGACCAAATTAATGCTAAAGATAAAATTCAATATAGTAAACTCACCCGATGTAGTACTCTTCCAGATGGAGTAGTGTTAACAAATGGCATTGGAGCAGGCAGGATACCATTTTATACTTGATGAAAGAAACCAAAGACTGAAGAAGGCAACAGCAAATGATCTGATTACTACAAAAACTGATGCAACGAGACACCGAAGATCGAGTAAATGCTACAGATAAGGGGTTAAACATGTGGTCTTCAAAAGCAGCCAATAATCACATACCATAAGTGAAAACCGCTACATAACATATATGTATTATGGCAGCTATTACTCCTCCACATCCACATATGCTCGCCAGCTTGACTCGACCCTCATTTGAGATAATTCCCTTTAAATCGAGTCCAGGGCCAAGTGAGTTTCAATCAAGATCCACCATAACTTATTTTAAGAGCCAAGTTGAGACTAGGTAAGTCACAACATCTTTCAAGCATAATTCTCCTCTAAGATCGGATCCTAGTTGAGCCCAAGTTAGTTTCAAAATCAACCGACTATGATTTATTATAAAGGCTGACTTGAGATGAGTTTGTCTGAACCCCCAACACATCATAATTTATCCTCAGTCTTAGTACCATGAAACCTGGATGTCTGCTTGCAAGGCAAAGTCGAGCACAATTGAGTCTTTGAACACCATTCGCGAATAATCCCTCCTAGTGGCAAAGTCAAGCTCAACGATCTTGACCTTAATCTTATTTATCCTAAAGGTCAATTCGAGCCCAAGTGAGTTCTCAATCTCATTGGAGCATCTCCAAGGGCAGAATCCAGTCTAGGCGACTCTCAACCCTGTTTGAACATAATTTAACCTTTTGGCTAAGTAAATGAAAATAGAGAATCATTTAATTAGAGTTTAGGAATCCTAGCAAAATGTAACTACTAGACATGCTTAATGATCACACATATTTACCAAGTTGGACTAGGAAGCGCATTGAGAAATTACTAATTGAATTGAACGAAAAATAAATTAAAATTATCTTACCAGAGAGGGAGACATGGCATAGGTGCTAAGAAAAATTGCCGAAGTTCGAATATATTGCTTGCAGCTGCTTCTTTCCGTAAAACTCTTATTGAATTTTTGAATAGCCCAAAAAAGAAGTTGTTGTGACATAAAATGATCGTGTCCAAGGCTTCAAATGTGTGTACTTTCCAGCAATAAGATTCGCTTAGTATGTGAAAAAGATTAAAGTTTATGGTTAATCTGTTGGGTTTTGAAACCAAATAAATCTGGGCGATGATGAAAAACTGTTGTCGGAAATTTCTCGACACCACTTAGTTGACTCGACTCGAATACTACCGACACTTTTGGAAGGTCCAAGTTGGAGATGGATTGGTGGTTGTGATTGGCTTGTGGTTTTGGATTATTGTTAGGCCCATTTACCTTGTTATTTAGTTGTCCCGATCAATTTAGCGATGATGAAGAACAGTTGTCAGAAATTTCTCGACACCACTTAGTTGGCTCGCCTCGAGTACTACCGACACTTTTGGGAGGTCCGAGTTGGAGATGGATTGGTGGTTGTGATTGGTTTGTGATTTTGGATCATTGTTAGGCTCATTTACCTTATTATTTATTTGGTCCAACCAATTAGTTCTTTAGCCCAATAATATGTGACCTAATCCATTTTCAATATATATCCATTCCTCCCAAAACCGGTTTAGTGTGGTGCAATTGTGTGTGAAGAAAGATGATAGTCGTTCTTGGTGTTTTGAGTGAAACCATTGCCTCATTCTCATCTTCCTTCCTTTGTGGTTAATTGCATCCACCATTATTGATCCTTTGTGGGTTAATAGAAGAGTGAAACTTGTGGTCACCGGGTGTAGGAAGTTTTGTTAGGCCCATTTACCTTGTTATATAGTTGGCCCAATCAATTAGTTCTTTGGCCCAATAATATGTGACCTAATCCATTTTCAATATATATCCGTCCCCTCCAAAACCGGTTTTAATGTGATACAATTGTGTGTGAAGAAAGAGGATAGTCGTTCTTGGTGTTTTGAGTGAAACCATTGCTTCATTCTCATCTTCTTTCCTTTGTGGTTAATTGCATCCACCATTATTGATCCTTTGTGGGTTAATAGAATAGTGAAACTTGTGGCAACCGGGTGTAGTAAGTGTTTGGGTCGAGTTGATGCGTGTGGTGTCGATTGTGGTAATTTTTGAGCTCGAAAATTGAAGTTTGAAGCACTAATATTCAACATATGGTATCAGAGCTTGGTTGGTGGTGATTTTCCGACCAGAAATCAACCAGAAAAGCAGCAGAAAACCGGCAGAATTTGTGGCAACTGGGTGTAGGAAGTGTTCGGGTCGAGTTGACAAGTGTGGTGTCGATTGTGGTAATTTCTGAGCCCGGAAATTGAAGTTTGGAGCACCAATATTCAACATACTAGACGATCAATGGATACCAATTTAAAGCGTTCTCAACATTTAACAGTTTATTTTATTTTTCGCTTAACCGATTTAGGCAGACAGTTCTCATACCCTTATGCTAATTTCATTTGGCAATACTTACACACTGCTTTGGATTCTTAGTTTCCATCTGCTACTTTGAGTTCTTCTGCTGCCAATTTTTGACAATTTTTTATGATGCTTACAATATATTATTGGGAGTATATCTTGAACATATTTATCATATTGTATTAACTTTAATGAAT
This sequence comes from Fraxinus cuspidata, assembly GCA_903798385.1. NCBI lineage: Eukaryota > Viridiplantae > Streptophyta > Magnoliopsida > Lamiales > Oleaceae > Fraxinus > Fraxinus cuspidata. The sequence continues at coordinate 2,934 of CAIGRP010095649.1, read as the reverse complement.
ATAAAATTGATCCTAATTTTAGTAATATATTATATGTGATGGAAACAAAATTTAACAATATTGGGAAAACTTTTGTTATCCCCTTTAACTGGTGTAATGGACCCTATATATAATTTAAAGCGTATAAGAATTGTTATATACAAAATTTTAAGTACATTATATTTTGATGCTCCAATTGCTTATTCTAATTTAGAGAGTATTTTAACTGAAATATATGAATTGTATGCACTAAGATTGGGCGCGGATGTTAGAGGAACACCTTCTACACCCTTATCTACTACCCATTTTGAACCAATACAACAACGCTTACTTAATTTATTCACAGTAGTTAGGGATGGAACAACAAATGTAGGCTCTAGTATATCTCCTTCCCACAATCAAAGTACATTGTATGTAACTACACGTGAAATACCTGCACAATTAGCTAGATATTTTTGTCATCATATACTAAAAACCGTAGAGTCAGCTAATGCAATGGGATTAGACTTACTTGATTTTTGGAGATGTCGTGAATGTAAATATCCAGTTGGTTCTCCCATAACATGTGATCAACTAACACCTCCGATTAGTATTGTAGCATCAGAGTTTCTTAATGCAGGTAGTTGGTTTTAATCCGAGTTTAGATCATGAACCAAAGAAGACATTAAAAAGTTTGATGTGTATAAAGGATTGGTAAAACGTCAAGTATTTAGTCCAAAATTAATATGCCAAAATTGTATATAATCAGGATATTTAAGTTTGTCGTACTTTATTAATTTAGTCAAAAAAAAAAATTTTAAAAATAATTGAACGCGTCTACTAAAAAGTTAAGTAGTCGGTACGAAGCCTCAAAAAAGGATGAAGGTTTTTAAAATTAAAAAAATAAATGGGAGCGATCATGGAGGAGCTCAGCTCTATCCTTCAGTACGAGCCGAGCATGAGCGTAAGTTGGAAGAGCCAAGCTCGTGTGAGCACGGGCCGAGCCGTCTTGGCTCTACCCATTGCCAACCCTAAATTCACAACAATTCTTCACGGTTTCTTGGTTGATATTTTGATAAAATTGAAGACTTTTTCATTTCTCCAATTAGGGTTGCTCATTCCATGATATATACTTCCGCTGCATCAGTTTAGTTGAAGTATATGACACTCGAAGGAACAGAATTTGTAATTTGTCGGGTTGTGAAACTCAGGAATATGTTGGCCCGAGTTGCACTTGAAAATTTTATTATTTAAATGGGGTTCTTAATTTATATAACATTTATTTTTCAAGGTTTCAATATAGTGCATTAGTGTATCAGGTTGTGAGCGTGAAAAAGACATTTTCTATTAGTAACAATATTTTCAATCGTCGATATATCTGTCTTTTAGTGTCCCATATTTTTCTCCGGTTTTAGTGTGTTACATATAAATTATTATGCTCGTGTTATTGTGAAAATTAGATACTTTCTATTGTGATTGAATTTGTGGGCAAAAAAATATTAAATATTGCGAAATTGGAGTAAAAGAAGAAATTGATTCCACTAAATTAATTCATATATGAAATATGAAGTGAAAAATTTTTGAACCAAATTTCATATCATGATGGTAATATAATGGTACAAGAGCAATATAATACAGAGTGCTAGTACAACAATTTGAAAATTAAGAAAGCTATGAAGATCTACAATTTTCTTTTAGGCACAGAAAAAAGCCTTTTTTTTTATGCCTCTATGTAACATGCAAGGAGCTGAGATTGGTTCTTCTTGAATGTTGCAAGCACATCTTTCATGTTAATTCTCTGCTTTTGAAATCCCATCGTACAGTTCAAAGGCAATACCATAGCCAAAGATAAACAATTCAACTTCTCAGGTAAGTGTTCCTCATCTGATTTGAATAACTTGGAATCTATTATTTGAAAAACTGCATTTGGCACATTATCCTTTACTTAGGCTCAAATCTCTGGAGAACATTTCATCTCTTGGCTTCATTCTTGTAAACACTTCCATCAACATGATACCGTAGCTGTATACAACACAACTAGTTGACACTACTCCTTCGTATCCATATTCTACAATCAAATTGAGAATTCAGCTTATTTTCTTAGGAAAAAATTAAAATTTGAGAGAGAAAAATAAAAGATTCATCTGGTGCAATGTAACCCAATGTTGCAAGAGTAATAGTGTTGAGAAATGAAAGAATATTGATTCAAAGAGTTGAACTTACCGGATTCGCACTGTGCTTACCGGTTTCGTAAGGGCTTACCGGATTTTATGCAACTTACGGTTTTGATAAGGTTACCGTATTTGCACACTACTTACCAAATTTACACAAAGCTTACCATATTTGCTTAATGCTTACCAGATTCGACAGAAAGAGAAAAATACTCTGTTTTTTAAGAAGGAAATGGAGAAAGAAGCTTACTAACATTCCATTACTTGCTGAATATATAACTTACAAAATACATAAATTTCAACATCATACCTACTTCAATCTATCTAAGTTGATAGCCATACATAAGATCATACTTAGACAACTTCACAAAAGTTTTACACTACCAACTATTACTTACAAAACACTTGATTGTCGACCAATTCTACCTACTCCAATTTATCGAAGTTGACAACCATACATAAGACCATACTTAGACAACTTTAAAAAAGTTTTAAACTACCAACTATTGTACATAAATCACATGACTTAAGATATAAAATTAAACAAACATTTATCAAGGAATGTGACAGCCAAAATGTCATGCTACACTTAACAAGAAACCATATCTTCATCCAACAGTACATTACTTAGCTTTAAATCACGATGAATTGTAGGTGTTGAGTAACCATGGTGGAGATATTCCATGCGACTGCAACATCCATCATTATGCTCATTCTCTACTTCATATCGAATTCGTAGTTATGTCAATACAACTACTTCTCAAGGCTACCATTTGACATGTACTCAAGTCCTAAGGCCTTGAAG
>CAIGRP010095633.1:0-36979 GCA_903798385.1 Fraxinus cuspidata | reverse complement strand
GGGGGGGGGGGGGGGGGGGGGGTAGGCATTTTCAATACGAAAAAGAAATATTTACAGGAAAAAATTATTTGAGGATCTTACGCCTTGCCTCGCTCGCTGAAGGGGTGAGTCGCTTCTTCGTTCCAATAATTCCCTTGTGATTGCAACAAATCATTCCATTTTCAGATCCTTTCATGTCATTTCAGTTTCCTTTTATAAAAGTCAACTTTATGTACTAGACTTGGGTGATCTTGGGATGTCAATTAATTGTTAGGTGCACCAATTCAATTATTGTTATTGCTTGGGAACTAACCTAACCCAGTCTTTCCAGCTTGCTGAATACACACCCATGTATTGCAATAAAATTATAATGTGTGCCTTCTATATTGAACAATGTAGTAGTGATTCCATTCTCACATAGACGGGTGCTAAATACCAGTGAAACCGAATAACATTCTCAAAATTAAGGAATCAATATATGCTAACTGTGTCCAATTATGATATTTTGCACAAACGTTGTATTCTTCAAATATATAAAAATAAATTTCTTATAGTATAAAGGAACATTTAAGGATGAAGGAAAGAGAACACTTGGGAAATGGATGTTGGAAAATGGAAATTGTATAAATTTCTTACTAGTTTGATATAAGAATAAGAATAATGTTATTCCTCACAAGCAGCGATGATCACCCGTCTCTAGGTGGTCTTGATTCATTTTCTAATTTCATAAAATGCATTGCAACTTTATTAGAGAATTAGAGATCATTGTCACATAACTAGGTGATTATCATAGATGATGAACATCATTGCTCTTGGTATACCATAGCTCACTTCACGTAATAAAGAAGAAAGAAAGAAATGAATTAACTGGATGCTTATCTGAATTCTAAATACAACATTTGATGTATTGGACCATACATTTCACTAAGAACTCATATTCTTGGTTTTTTAGACATAATTGTGCTATATAGTATTATTCTTTGACAAGCGAAATGGTGGATAAAGCCAGACGTTCATTTCAATAATGAAGAAAATCGAAATTCAAGGTTGTCTTATGTTTATATGTGTTTGTCAACTGACATCAAATGTTAGGCTCTGTGTATGATTTTCTACTTTGTTTCCTCATGCAAAGAATCTTTTCTTGAAAAGTAAACAATCCCTACACTTTGGGTTATGGAAAAGTTCCCTCCTCCTTTCCACTTTTCAACTACTCCATTCTCGAGTTGATTAGAGCATCCAAACAAATTGAATAATTTAATAAGTGGTTTAATTTCAGGGAAATAGGCAAATAAGTGCAATATATATATAATATGGCACCTAGTGCACTTAGCATTTCTCGTATTAATAATTTATTCATACTAAAATTGAAGAACAATACTTTATAACGTAGACGACAAGTCCGTTTACTTTGATCAAATAAAGCATGGAGAATTGGACCAAAATAATTGCAACTTTTAGCAAGAAAAGGTACACACACGACACCGACTTTAAAGATTGAAGAAAACAAGGAAAAAGGAGTTATGAGAGAGATAATCAAGGAAATTTTTTTGGGGTTTTTTAGGTCAAATAGTGTAATTCGGGGACATGAAGTCAAAAAAGTAGTTGTAAATTCCTGTTTTGCACAAATATCAAGAATTCATACTGTTATTTACGTGGAATCAATCTTTAATCAAACTTCAATGAATTAAAATTCCGGTTCATGGCCAGTTAGCTTGGACTCGGTTGAAATCGAGCTCAAGCCTGCGCCCATGAGTCCGAGCCCTTCAAGCACCTCAAGTCCATTGCCATTTCTAATAAAATACCTTGGTAAATGGGTCGATGGGAAAATGCATAACCCTATTTATAAAAAAGGCATTACACCTTCAAGAAATTGAAAAATCGTTTCAGTTGAGGACTTTCAAAGTAATTTGAAACTTTACTATGTACACGTAAGTAATATAGGTACAGCATGTTATTCAACTGCCTAAGCTAAATTTGAATTTAGGCCAAGTTGCTAGCAACAATTCAAAAAATTGTTAACCTGCCTAATTTAAATTTGAATTTTGGGCAAGAAGCCAGCAATGGAGACTTTGGAACTTGCTTTTCATGCACAACTAATGGCAATGTCTTTTCCAATAAGATCAAATAACTCTTTTTCTTATAGCATCCAAAGTCATGCCTATCTTATCAATTCCCAAATTTCGAGATGAATATGGATAAATAATTAAAAAAATAAATAAATAGTGCTAAAAAGTTAATACCTTTATATATGGAGAAACTAGTAATTCAAATTACTCTTAGTAGGAAATATGGTAGGATTGACGAAAGTAACCCTCAAAGACGAGTCTCGTTCTAAACATGTATCACTTTAAATGAAAAGTTAGGAGTTCTGCAATCCATTTAAGGACTTGTATGCCTAATTTCGTAAAGGTTGAGGACCTTCCATTTGAATTCGTAATTTCCAAGCAAATTATTGTCCGAACTATAAGGAAAGGTTGATGACTAACTTGTTATTTGAATAATACGTTATGAGCATTTTCAAGAGATTCTCTATTTATAAAAACATCTTATGTATTATAGAGAGCGCCTTTGAATTTAGAGAGTAAATATTTATACACTCCAACCATGCTTTCAGTTTTGACTCTTTATTTTATTTTTTCCAATGAACATTTATTGATTTCTCCGCAACTCTTATTTAACATAATTTTTTATATATTAATGGTCAATTATTTCAAATGTCATTTGAATAATTTAAATTGTAGAGTATTAAAATTTTTAACTTATTAAATACAATAATTGTTAGAGCATCTCAAATAGTCTTTTTAAATATAAGATGCTTTTTATTTTAAAGATTCGATTTTTGAAATTATGTTCCAAGAGACTCTTTAAATTAATATTTTAAAATAAAAAATGAGTTTGATTAGCCAAATCTATCCTCTATAATGGAAAGCATTCAAAGTATTTTGATTTTTAGTGGAAAAGAATAATATAAAAATTTGGAGGGAAACTAATGAAAATAAAAGATAAAAAATTATAAATATTTTTTAGAGTAATAAAATTAAGAATTAAATATAAAGAGCGTATTGGACAACTTAAAAATTTTTACTCTCTAAATTTGTAAATGTTCTCTAATTACAGAATGTGCTCTTTAAAAATAAAGAGTATCTTGGAAATACTCTTCGTTAAGAATAGATAGTGAAAAATTAGAGAGTCAAACTCATTCTTTTTATTAAAAATTTATAATGAGTATCTTAGAGCTTATTTTTAAGTATCGATTTTCTAACATAAAGAGTATTTTGTAATTAAAAAATCTTTTGAAAATGATGAGGATTGATACTGCAATCCCTCCATAGGAGAGACGAATGGTATTTTGAAGTAACAGTAGAGTAAATGAACTAACAAAATGACCGACCTAATCAACTTGGTTTTTGAGATCATTAGGCCAACCACGCACTCATACATCTAAAATTTGCTTATGGTATGCTGATGGAATGATTAGGTAATCTTGGTTCTACTATTTACAAGGGAATAGTACATGAATGCAATGTGCATATATTTACTTGCATTACATACATATATTATTGCACGATCATTACGATGATAAATATATAATAGAGGGTAGGGTGGGGTGGGGTGGGGTGGAGTGGAGTGGAGTGGGGGTGGGTCGTGGTCATTTCTGGCATCGAACCCCAGTTGTTACCAGTAGGGTCATATCACTTTTATGAATGTGTTTGTCCTTTCTCATACACTCTCTTTCCTTTCCGATCCTTTATTTATCATCCCAACTCTCCCCATTCTCACACAAAATCTACCCATTTCTCTTCCTCTCTTTTACCCTCTGAAAACCTTATTTAAAGCCATGGAATTAGAAGAAAAAGAAGAAGATGATGAAGAGAAGCTCTATCTTTTGAGGGGAATGTTGTCTGGCTCGAGGCCATTAACAAGATCTGGCCATTTCAAAAGGGGTTTCTCTATTGATCAATCTTGATTCTTGAATTGAATTTGAGATCAAGTCGTGGATCGTGCGTTATTGTCGTCGGACCAGGCTTCATTCCCCCCAAATTCATGCTCTCTCTCTATCAAGATCCTCATATTTCATAAGGTTAGTTTATAGTAATACTAATCTTGGCTCATTAATTTGATCGATTAATTAAACTTAGGATTTTTTTTTATATTTTTTTTCTGGCATATGGATGTGGATTTTTGGTGGTTCAGGTGAATTAAAAGTCGATTAGCCATGCAAGAGCAGATTGCTGCAATGATTAAAATCTTTTGACTTTTTACTCTATATAGCAGGATAAATGATTCATTCATCATCATAAGTCAATTTTTATGTGAAGATACTATTTTGTGGATTTGTGTTAATTTTTACTTTTGTCAGTCTGAATCATGCTGATTTTTTCTCATGATGATTCAAGAATCTATCTATCTGTTTCTGCAGAACTCATCTCTTCTACACGCCCTCTTGCTTTTTGAATTTTTAAATGTCATCACTACCGTCTTACCTGGTTTTTTTATATTAGGGTTTTATAATTGTAATTTCAGCACCTTCATGCATTTTTCCTTTTGCTTTTCTGTATCCACTGCAATGAAATGAATGACCAAATCAAACATAGATATACTTCCCAAATTGCTTGCTTGCTAGCTAGTTGCTGATAATGCCAGAAATATTACATTACAAAGCAAAAGAATGAATCTTATCTTACGTTACACTGATAAAGCAAAAAAGGATAAAAGATAAGAAAAAGTATTGACAAGAAAATGAATATTGGTGTGTCGGGCTGATGCTGATGTATCCCAGGTGACAATAAATTTTAAATGCACCCAAATTTCAATAAGAATTCGTGTCTGGTCTGGAATAACGTTGCATATAGTTTCAAGTTTCTTAAACGTGTACATAATTTCCCTTGGACAAATAGTATTCTTCTAGATAAATATATCCATAAGAAAATAAGTATTTTTCTCAAGTTTTGGGAAATTACTTACAATCAAAAGGTAGCAGCTTATTTCAACAATTTGACATGGGTAGCCCTCCCTACTCTTCCCCTTTCAAAATATATATAGTTGATTCTCAAACAAAACCTAATACCGTAAAGTTGGACATTTGAGGACAACACAAAAGTTTTGTCGTTAGGACCGATTATTGAATAACAATAAAATGTTGAATAATACTATCTAATACTATTGATATTAATACCGGTTTAGGTATCAGCATATGATAGATCATATTAAATGGGCCATAATTTCTTGTATTTAATTGAACTTGTAATTTAATGTCATCAATGTTCTTATCTAAACTTATGTTTAACATTAGTAGTGTTAAATAACATTATTTTAAAGTGTTAGTATCAATTTGCTCAAGGGCTACCTATTGAGAAGCAAAGTGCAATTTATCCTTTTCAAGATATAAATTGGAAATATGAATATATCTACATTTATTGTTCCAAGGATTGTATGGAAAACTAGTACTAAGTTGTCACCTGAAGTTTTGCAGTGTTTTCACTTTTACTCCCACATTTTGCTTTGTGTTACAGTAGTTTATCACGAGCAACTTTTTTGTAGTACCATATAAAAGGACAAAGAGGGAGGTCAGAAATTATTAAAAGAAAACAATACTCTTTACCATTCTCATTCCACCATTCCTATCAGATTGAAGCATGGCCGTGAAGCAGAATGTTGAACGGCCTCCGATAAGAAAAAGAAGAAGAGGAAATGTGAAGAAATCGAAGTCAATGGTTGTATTGAGAAGGGAAAATCGAAGAAATTTCGTACATTCCCAAACGGTGAAAGTGTGAATATTCAAATTTTGTATCTCCATGGCTGTATATACTCTTGTGAATAATCGAATTGGATTTCGATTCTCTCCATTTGGCAACTATTTATGATATTGTAATTTTTTGTATGAATGATATATATATATTTATATTTTGTAGTTTAAATTTGGTTGAATTCATGAGGTTACATGCCATCTTTGCTGTATAGTTTACTTGGATTTCCATGTAACTATTTATAACATAATAATATTTAACATAAGACAAGAGCAGAGGTCACCGTTCAAGTATAAGAAATACTCATGCTGCCATTGTCTAAGTAAATGTCACATTTCTATTTATCTATGAGGTCACATTCATGTAATGAGCATTTGCAATTAGCTATCATCTAGCACGAGAAATACTTGACCCTTGCGAGTTGCAAGTAAAAATTTAAAAAAAGAGGTTTTTTGACCATCGATCAAGGAAAAAAAAAAAGCATTTCTCAATTAGGGTTGAAGGTTAGAAAAATCTAAAGAAAAAAAAAAAGCATTTCTCAATTAGGGTTGAAGGTTAGAAAAAACACAAAAAAAAAAAAAAAAAGGTTGTTTTCAGTTGGTTGTTTTCTTCAACCATCAAATCTCAAATTAAACTACAAATTTTGATAATTAATGTATTTAGAAGTGTAATTTTGTCTCAAAATTATATCTCTAACCTCCCTTTCAGTTTTATGAAATTCTTATTTTATAGACCCCAGTTTAGGTTTACAATAGTGTCCCAAGATGATAGCAAACCAAAATCGAAGTCAAATTAAGATATTCCAAATTGTGCGATTTGGTCCATATTTTCTCATTTTGTTCATATTGAGTCTTAGATATTGTAATTGAAGTCATTCCACTTTCAAATGTGACTACTTGATCCCCAACTTTCAGAATATGTCTAACTTTAATCATTTCATTTTTAATATCAAAATGGCCATATGAAAACATTGAAAGTAATGGTCATTATTATCCGCATATTTATAATCTTTTCGAAACATAGGCTTAGATTCTAACTCCTTTGTTAAGAAAAATACTTTAATGACCATTTTGAAACTTTCAACAAAGTTCAGTGATTGTTGCAGAAAGTAACCCAAAGTCTAAAGTTAAGTGCTACAAATTCTTCCCCTATTTTAATGCTACTTCTATCAATTTCCTTCCTTCTCCCCTTCTTAGAATTTACTGAATTATCTTTTATTCTTTTCTGGATCAAACGGAAAAATTGGAATCAGTCGATTGAGTAATTCAAATTTGTGAAAATTGAAGAAGAAGAAGAAGAAGAAGAAGAAGAAGAATAATGGGCTCTGTACTGAGGGTGAGATTTGCTTCGTTCTTTACCGGCGCTGCGGTGGCATCAGCGGCGGGTCTGTATTTTCTCCACAAGGATTATAAAATAGCTCACCAAGCCATCTTTCAACAGGTCAGATACACCCTTTTTATTTCATCTAAATACTTAAAATCTGGTTTATGTGGGTCTATATGCATGTTGAATTTTTTATTTTGAATTGGAAGTAAGGAAAAGGGAGCTTATAATTACGGATTGTGGTTAATTAAGAAGGGTTGAGAGAAGAATGGATCTTTTTTTTTTAAATTGGATGAATTTGAAAATGTGAATATGAATTTTGGGTATGTGTGCATTAATTTTGGTTCTCGGCTTGGGATTCCGTTTTTAGTATTTACAACACAGCACCCGGTTTCAGATGGAATGATACTTTTAAACTTGAAAGGAAGTTTTGTTGGCTGGAAAAAGAGTAAAGGAAAACTGGTCTGGTGGCAGCACGTGCGAGGGAGATATCGATATATTCATTTCTTGGATTTTAGTTATAAATACTCAGAGTTAATTGCTCAAGCCATTGTACAGAAAGTGAAATGCATATGCGCATATGGAGTTCATAGGGTTTTACATATTTTCCATTAGTTGACTGTACTCTACCACGTGTCCTAATATGGTTAAGAAATTCGCAGTCTATAAATGAATATGTAAGAATTAAGGGTTGTGAAAATTTGAGATTATGTCATTGCCTAATCAAGGATTTTCTCATATTCTTCTCATCTTATGTGTAAAGCACCATTCTCGGACTCGTCATCAATATCCAAAATAGTCACCGAAACTAAAGCCACATATCTTCTTCAGAATCATCCTTAATCCATTACCAAAACTCATTAGCTAATTACTTTACAACAAACCCACTGCGAAATTCATCATAGGAGGCTTTATGAGGATTGTTCTAAATTGTACTACATTTGTTTTGGTTATGAGAGCTTCAAGATCCAACTTTTACTCCCAAGTGCATCATAGTGGAAGACAATGGATATTCTATTTTTTGTGGAGAGCGACATGCCTATGGTGTTCTTAAATATAAGCATTATGATTTATGAATACAATTCTTGGACATTGTTAACATATAGGGAACTTGAAAAACCTCCAATGCTTCCAACATTTAAGATTCTTGTGAGCAGCAGAAACTAATGGCTTTGTGTAGTACGTGCCAAAGCGACCTTAGCCTTATGGCCAGTTATGTTGGGGGCGGGGTTTTGGCACCAAAATTTTTCCACTCTGAACAGAGGAGCTTAATTTTCATCTTGGTTGGAGGGGCTTTTTATCACTGCTTGGGGAGGAGGTTCCACTTCTCACACAGAGAGAGTTGAATCATTTGAGGAAAAGACGTATGCTTTCTGCATAGAATTTAATGTCTTGGGTGGTCTATAAATTTTAGCTATATATTCGTAGAAATTTTTTCATGCTTTGAGGATGTTTCCGGTTTCCCCTGGTGTTCTGAGGCATAAATACCCTGGGGCAAGAACAGTATGTTCTCAAAAATAATATTGATTACTAAAATAGCATTTGTTCATGGCACACTGAATAAGGGGTAATTGATTGAAAATGGTTTCTAGAAAATGGGTTTCCGGATTATTAATACGTCACTGTTTTTAGTGGAAATGGCACCACTTGTAATTACTTATAAAGAAGTTTTCTTTGAATGAGAAAATGGGCAACCTTCTCTTTTCAGGTCTTACCAGTAACTTGCAGTTGTTACATATAGCTTCTAACTCCGTTGGACTGATTTGTTATCATTTGATTAATTTCTGGTTTCTTCTCAAAGCAATTATGGTTGGATTTGTACTAGTATGTTCTGCATGACCATAAAACATAGTACTACCAAGTATACAAACCTAATATTAAAGTTTATGCCATGAGAAAACCCAAATTCGATATCTTGAACAAATAACAGGTGGTAAGATTATTAGACGTTTTGAACATCATGACCGGATTGTTTAGGTGTTCAAGAAGGTGAAAAGTTCTTATTCAATCAATACCATGTCAATATAGGAAAAATTGAGACTGTTAAAACTTTTGACGTATAATGGATTTTTCTTCAGCAATAAATTATATTGTATTTTGGTGTCATTCATTTCATCGTTTTGTATTATTCTCTAGATGAATGGCCTATATGATAATCTGGATGGACGTGTATCAGCTTTGGAGAAGCTAAAAGAAAGAGAGGCAACTAAGCATGTGGAAGTAGCAGAATAGGAGTTTTTGCTGTTCATTTTAAGCAAGAGCGAAAAGTTAGTCAAAAAATCTTCTCCTCCTTGAATTATGTTCATGTTTAGTTCCTTGAAGCATTTGTTCTCGCTGAGTTTTTACTGCTTTCAAATTGCGCTCTGAGTATTATTTGAGATTGGTCATTTTTAAGATTTGTTAATATTCCTCTTTTCAATTAGTGAAGGGTTAACCATACTAATTGTCACGGGATTTTACAGTCGTTTTTATTTCTCACAGAACTATAAAACTTGTTTCAGTTATACAACCATGTTACTCAACCTTCCTTTTTGTAATAGAAATTCATGTTGTGTTAAAAATTAACTTATATTTCCTACACTGATAGGGAAGTCACTATATCCAAACATGATTTTTCTATTAAAAGTTGGATGGTTAAGTGGTGCTATAATTGAGACGCTCAGTGGTATAAGTAACACAAATTAATCGCTAAAACTTTTGAAAACATTTTTCATCCCTTGATTGCTCGATTTGTGCATGTCATCTATGTGTAAGGGAGATGCTAATTTTTTTTTTTTTGTCTTTCCAATGTCGGATGTCCCCATAGGGACTTCAACCCTAAACTACAAAAACATAATAATGTTAGTAGGGATGACAACTAGACATGTATGAGATAAGTCGGTCATTCCCCCGTTGGATATTTTTGTTAACTTGTCATGTCCCCATACCTGGTTAAAGTGGGACGGGTTCGGGGCAGGGCAAGTTCTCTGCCCCATTTATCGTCCCGTTTATTTTTTCAATTTTTAATTTTTTTTTTGGTTTTTAGTTAGTAAATATTATTACATCACTGAACTAATGAAATGTTAAGGCCACGGATGATTTGCTGTTAAAAGTTGGACAACTGAGATATGAGGGTATAATTGAAACAAAATTTAAATTTTGGTGATGTAAATGAAAAAAATCAAAGTTCAGTGGCAGTTGGTATTAACATACAAAAATAAAATGGACTATATATTATGCTGGCTATGATCGAATCCATGCAAGTTTATGTCAACAAGAACTTAAAGGTCTGTTTGAGACCCATTTTTTAAGAAATAAATCTTGTGATGGTGATTTTTTAAAAAATGTATCGTTAAAAAGTAGAGTAAAATTTTGAGTTTACGTGTAAAATTATTATATTGAATGAATTTTAGAGAATATTAGTCAACGTCTTGGGCAAACCAGCCTAATGTCCTCGTTAATATATCATTTGGTATTTAAAAATTTTGTTCTTCAAATCACTCGAAGAATTCTAGGTCATCATATATAATTGATTCTTAAATTCAATCCAATGACAAGGAAATTATCATTCTCTTGTGTGGTAGCTACCTTATCAATATGATAGTTGATTGGTCCATTGGTTGATTGTATCACACTCAAGGTTAAATCAATTGTACTAAAAATCATGCATTTGACATATTGAATTGCAAGTTATTAACATAATTAAGAAAAATTTCTATGGTAGAGCTTATAAATTGTGGTTAATAAGTGAGTAGCAAGTTGTAGGTTCTATAAAATATGTAAATAAAATGTAATCGACTTAAATTCAAATTTAAACTTTATATGTTTTCTTGGGACGCTTTGATTGGAGGAATATTTCTAAGGAAGTCTTTGCACGTGCCAACATTCTATTTTTTAATCATAAAAACATGATTTAATCTAATTGTACTAATACCTTAATGAAGGAAATAATAACAAGAGACCAACCATGTGAAAAAAATGTAACAATGATTAGAGAATTGGACCCTCCATGTTAGATTATGCGTCGTTTACTCAATGTATCCTCTCAGGACAGAGCACTTTGAGTTGGACCTAATTGAAGCAACATTGTGGCTCATCATTTTTCTACCCAAAAAAACAGAAATTCAAGAGCTAAACTGTTTCTAATTCTATATTAGACCATCTCGTCTCAAAGTTCAAAGGAGATCAATACTTTTATCCAAGCAAAGGCAAAGAACCACAAGAAATTAAGCTAGAGTAGTGTCCGGTGGAAGAGAGAATTATGGTCCGAAGCCAAGAAAATTCACGGTACGATCAGTCTATTCCCAATGTCCCAATTACCGCCTCCATATCCCCAACTTGGAAGCTCTACGAAAATCCCTTTTATACATCTCAGAATAATGTTCGGCAAATACAGCAAATTCATCATCTCCAACTTCCTATATCTGCACGAAAGATTGCAGCTTCTTTCTGGGATTTAAACTTTATTAAGCCATTTGTGGAATTTGAGCTTAAAATGGCTAGAGCGCAGATCATCGAACTGAAGGCTGAGCTAGAATTTGAACGTAAAATACGTAGAGAAATGGAGTCTTTGAACAAAAGACAAGCTAGAGAACTATCCAAGGAGAGGAAGGGAAGAGAATCCTTGGAGAAAGAACTTTCATCTGATAAAGCAAAAATCAGTAGGATGAAGAAAGAAATGGAGGAGGAAAGGAAAATGATGAGAACAGCAGAGGTTATCAGGGAAGAACACGTACAAATGAAACTTGCAGACGCAAAACTCTTGTTAGAAGAAAAAATGTTGGAATTAACGGATGCCAGAAACATACAAAGGGAATCATCAGTTTCCATGAAAGAAGATCATGGTCGTCGCAATATAACTGCTTCAAATGCCGTTGATTGTGTTTCTCTAGGACAAAATTTAAGGTTGGTTTTGGCTGAGAAGACGAGTTGTGGTGTTCATTCAATGGCAGTGAAGAGAAGAGCTACTCCAGAGCCAGAAAATCCTCATATTAAACGAGGGATTAAAGGGTTTGTTGAGTTTCCAAAAGTTGTTCGAGCAATTGGTTGCAGTCGAAGAAAGGAATTTGGCATTAAATTGGAGTGTCAAAAGGCACAGCTAAAGATACTACTGAAACAGAAAGGTCCAGTCCAATTGGATTGCCTTAGTGCGAGCTAAGATTGTGTTTTTCTTTCTTACTCCATTTTGATACAACTATCAATGTCTTTGTTAACGTTGTAAATTGTTTGCTGATCAGTGATCATTCATTGACATTCTTTTTTATATTTATTATTCTTCATTGAGAAGAACTTTCATGTTAGATTGAAGCAGATGTGCTTCGTTGCCTCTACATGTGTATACTGGAATTTGACACTGAAGGGAAGGTTGTTTCTTGTAGGAGCTTTTAAAGTTCTGATTATTCGAAATTTTTGTAGTATCAAGAATATTGTGTTCACAATGAATATTTGAAGTAATTCGAAAGTGATATTTCGGATCAAAATCAATTTTTTTTTCTTCGAAGAATTATTGTTATATCCTTGTTTAATTCTGGTCATTGAATGAATTAAACTTTGACGAACCACTTTAGCAACTTGAACCGATGTAGGGAAACGAAAAGCCATTGATATGTTAGTAGGACAAATCCTTGTCAATTCAATAAAGTTTGAAATGATTTGAAGTAATCAAGTTAAAGAAAAAAATATCTTGTATTGTTTTTGGAGTATAATTTCGCTCTTCTAACAATCCGAAGATACTTACACTTGCAAATTTACCAGAATGGATTTGTACAACGTAATGGGATGATCAACATGATCATAATATTAATTCGAATCCACCGACTTCATAATATGTCTTTAAGACGAATTTGCTCCGTTATATGGTATTTAAAAAAGGCGTTTAGCAATCGTCTCCTTGGATAGAACAAATTTCGTCTCCTACGAAGCAACACAACATTCAACAGGAGTTCCACATCGAAGAACATTATCAGAACAAGAGAGAGAGAGAAATGAGATTCAAAGCATAGAATATTTGCAATAAAAATGAAGTAAACTTTCTGCCAGCAAGGCAGGCTATTTATAGTTTTATGTGTTACGTCAGTTAACAAAGTACACACACTGTCACACCAGAAAATATGCGGAAACAAGCCAACAGTAGGAACTTTAAAATCCCATTAAAAATAATTTCACTAGGACCAACTCGGGCCCTTGTCGCCTGGCTGCAATGCTCGCATGTGTGTGAGGCTTATAATTGAACTCAATAGGATATAGGAGACTCCCCTTCCAAAGATTAGTTGTATCCCCTCGGATTCCAAACTCAATTGTGAAACCTTCACTATATAAAACCACACAAAAGTTTTCAAAGTTTCCTACGAGAGATAAGTGCATAACAGTTTTCAATTAAATCAAATTCTCGACTTATTTAAAGTTTCGAGCGACTAACTTTGAAATAAAATGTTACATTCAATTCTAAGATAAATAAATATATTATATTAATCAACCCGCGGAGTAAAACATGAATATGCTTGGTCCCGTTAACATTGGAATATGGGTCCCACTGAAATTAAAATCCAAAGTTGACCCATTTCATTTTTTATTATAACATTTCCAACATCTTGTACACTGTCAATGGTCTAATTACACAATTTTGTTGTCAATGTTACAATAAAAGTGTGCAGAATAGGGACGCAACTGAAAGCCTAAAAATAGTTAACTAAGATGGGGGTGAATTGATTTTTGAGAACCTTTTTGAAAAATTATTTCAAAATATGAACAAGTTTGGAATAAATATATTAATAAAACAAAGTGCACTAATATGAAAGCAATAAATAAAATGTAAGAGAGTGTGCAAACAATGTGATTATGGAGGTTCAATCCAAATTGATGATCTACGTCCTCCGTTACTGAGCCCTCCGTCACGAGTAATGTAATTTCACTAAATTTGATTAGCTTATGGTGTAATTCAAACCTTACAACGCTTCTGGTGACTTACAAATAAGGAGCACCACTGATCCTTATACAATATTGAGTTTTTCGAAACCTCAATATGACCCACAAATTTGAAGAGAAATGATTTTACAATTTCAAACTCCTCTTTTAATAAATGATATATAAACAAATTAAGTAATAAAAGAAAAAGAGGCTAACACTTTATTAATGAATAACAATGAATGAAGTTCAAGTGTTGGGTGAGAAATTTTTTTATGAGAAAAATATTTTTCGAAAGTTGATTCGATCAAAGGTTTTTCAAAGTAAATGATTGGGATAATTGCAGTAGAGGCTTCAAACCTTTCAAATAATTGTAGACTTTCCCATAACATTTCATTTGTTATAGTCGTCGCCTCTAACCTTTTGAAATGTTGCGGCTGAAACCCCAATGGATGGATTCCATCCAAATGTCTATTAGTTGACCAAGAAATTGAGTTTGATCACATGTTTTTATAAATTTTAAAAGGGCATAATGGTAATATTATATTTATAACATTTTCTTTTAAAAACTAATGAAATAAATAAACTATATATCATATTTTTCACCTACCCCACCCCCACCCAACCCCCAAAATCCCTAAAATCAAAACCAAACCATCCCAAAATTCTCTCGTAAAGAAAACGGAGTTTTAGGTCCTAGAAATCTGATAATTGGAGGTGGATTTCGACATCGGAGGAACATTAGAAGATTGCCGACGGCGGTCGGTGTGATAAAGGAATAAAAGATATTTCCTTTCCAATTGGTGATGAATCATGACCTGCTGGACTGTACACTCCGGCCAGGGTGAGAGTGCAATATCCAGTGGCTGAGCACTCGTGGTTACTAGTTTGTTCACTTCAACTGGATTCTTCCCAAAAAATTCTCTGTGCAACAATTCTAGTATAATCCCTTAAGTTATGCAATGAACTTCGACACAATCAATTGTGTGTTTGGGTGGCTGGTGTAGCGTTGAGAAGGGTGTAAGTGAAAGGGGTTGAGATAAGGAAGCCAGAGGAGCTGCAAATTGTTAGGTGGTGATTTCTGTAATAAGCCATGGGTATTGGTTTGCTGCGTGTGAGGGGTGACGATGGTGGGCTGTGGTCGATGACGGCAATCGACATCGATAGGTGGCAGATGGGTTTAGCCGACAAAAAAGATGTACATTTGTTATTTTTCTTTACATTTCTTGTTTCTCTAAATTAGTTTTAACTTAATTTAATATAGTAAATTGAAAGTTACTATTATGCCATTTTAAAATTTATAAAAAAATATGGCCAAACTCAATTTCTTGTTCAACTAACAGTTATTTAGATGAAATCCATCCATTGGGGCTTCAGCTGCAACATTTCGAAAGGATTTGATATAGATAAATAAGATGTAAGATCAATATAATTTTGCTCAAAAAAATCTCACTTAAATCCTCTTAAAAGTGTAACAATGAATGCAAAGTGAAATTGTATTTATAGAGTTCAAAACACCAAAAGTTCTAAATAATCGGACAAGCAATCAGACGTCCGCATTCTGAATCGGAAACCAATGTAGCCGTTATGTGTCAGAATTCAGAACGGTTAAAAAAAAAGTGGTCGTTGGACGAAGCTGATTCCCACATTGACAGATTTCCCTCCGATTTTTCCTTCTTGAATTTTTGAAAAATATAAGTTTTTGAAGGATTTTTTCACTTTATTTTTCAGTGATATTGTAATAAGTTTGAATAAAAAATTGAAATACTTACCTGAATAATTTTTATGCAAATATTTTTATGAAATAATTTTTTATGCATAAAAATTTATTCGTTGAGCTTTTAATAATTCATTACTAGATATTAAAGCTTTGTATCTTTACACATGAATACTGGCACATGCCAAAGTGTTGGACAGGAAATAATATCTTTTACATAGCTAATCACATGAATACTATTGAATTTCTTTGTCTCAAATTATTTGTCTTGAATGCTTGACTTCCTTCTCAATTTTTATTGGACGTTCGATGCGAGTCTTTTGATAGTAACCTTTATATCCTCAATTGATCAACTTTGCAACAATAACTTTGAAGATTTAAATTCTATTGTTAAAAATTAAATTAACTTGTTTGTTATGATCAATACATTAGGGACTAAGTCAATCATAGGTCAACGACAACTATTTGTATAATTTAGGATGGGCTAAAATTTTATGAAAAGAAGAATGAGGAAATTACATGGATCCAGAGATTTGGAGATCCCAATTCATAAATCATAGGTTTTGTTTACTAATTCAAAAATCACATGTTTTGTTAATATATATATAACTGCTTTTTTTGGGAGAAAGAAAAACATGCATATCAAACTAAAACCTCTATTTACCTGGAAGCAAAAGAAACCCACCCACGATAAACCTCTTCTTTTTCCATAAACTTATTTTGTCTTCTTCAAAAATCCTCAAAGTCTAGTAAAAATAATTTTCCTTCTTATCATTCTATACTCACATTCCAATTTCATCATATTTTATACTCGTTTATTTATATTCTCTGAGTCACGCATTCTACAATATCCGACAGTGATGACAATGTTAACAAGGAGCAATGATTTGAAATCTCATGTGAAGCTCGTTGAGAAATCTCGAAGAAAACCAGAGAAAAGAAAAGCACAAAGGTTCACAAAGAATCGAAGCCCGAAACAAATCACAAAACTCCCCTTAAAACCCTGAAACCTAGCTCAAAAAAGGTAAATCAATTGTGTAATTGATTTTGTCCATGGGCAATTTGTATTTGAATTATTTGGATGTTTATGGTTTGTGTAGTGTTAAATTTTAGAGTTTGTGACTTAATTTTCAAAAAATCTGAATTGAGTGTTGTGAGCTACTTTTGGGCGAGGCAACTCACATTTCCCGAATATTACATGAATGCATCATGTAACCAGTGACATATGTGGGTTTTAGACCTATGTAATTAAGCGACCATTTTGGTGTCATTGTGATAGCCTTGTGTTGTGATTTATGTTCAGAATGTGACCATTTTTGTAACTAGAAACCCATTTTACTAATTGTTGTGACCTATTATGTGTTTTGTGACATGTGTATAGTGTGTGGCTAATTATGTAGTTGTAATATGATTATCTTTGCATATAATTTGTGATTTTATTTGTATGTGATCTGCGTAAAGTCTGCGATTATTTTTGTCATTGTGTCATGTTTAGGATAGTATCATATGTATTTTGTGACATGAATGCATGTACAAGTTTCAAATATTGATGTATGTTTGTTATTTTTGTCATTTATTACAAATATTGATGTATGTTTGTTATTTTTGTCATTTATTGCAGGAACGAGAGTATATTACAGAAGTTTTATGGTTTCCCAGTAAAATTACTACAAATGCAACAAAAAATGCACTGTCCAATTTTGATGATTTGCATATCCAATTACACTCTTGTGACCTTCTTGTTTAAATGAATAACCATAAATTCAAATATGTTTTGTATTGGAAAAAAAAAAAAAAGACAAGCTCAATTTCAGAATTTTTTTATTATGGAAAACACTTCCCTTTTCTGCTTCCATACCGTCAACAACTGATACAATTGTGACTTCATATTCAAAATTGTGACCTGAAGGTTCTATTGTTGCCTCACATTTGTCTGAAGTCATATCCAATAATGAAAACATATCTCCACTAGATTGTACATCAACTGGAACTGTGAATGATTGTTCTCCACTTTCTACAACTACGACTTCAACAATTATGGGATATTTCGAAGGGTCACGATCCATGCCCTTTAGCCTTAGGTACGACGATACATTATTGCCATTCTTTATTCTGACTGGAGGTAGATCACCGTTCAATGCATATTTAATTTTAACTGCCATTTTAGTTTGATCTAAACCGAACTCGGTCATAATGGTGTTTACAAGCTTCGTATAACAGCAATTGCGATCAACCAACACCAATGATACTTGTGATCCATTCAACTAACAAACATACACGTACCGCATTTCCGCAAATTTTCACGAAAAAATGTTAGTTACAAATACCAATGAATTCATGAGTAATGCAGGTCACCGATTCGCATTACAGGTCACACAATGAAGTAATGTATATAACACTACCTTCATAAAAATAAGGTGTTAAACTTATAATTTCATAATTCAAATGTTAATTAATAATTTCATATAATATTAATATATTTATGTTAGTACAAATTAAATAATGCTTCTTAATATGTAATCAATTTTTAAAGATTATCTTCTACATTCAAATCGATATGAGAGAGAAAGTCATTTCAAATCTTTTCAAAATTGAAATTTCCATTAAGACTCAATGGAAACTAAATTTATGTTAGTACAAATTAAATAATGCTTATTAATATGTAATCAATTATTAAAGATTATCTTCTACATTCAAATCGATATGAGAGAGAAAATCATTTCAAATCTTTTCAAAATTGAAATTTCCATTAAGACTCAACGGAAACCAGCATCTTTACCGCTCTCGTACTGCTTCTTCATCCAAAAATTAAATTGAAACTATCCACTGATTATAGTTTCTGGTTTTCAAACATTCACTAACTATTATTGAAGAAAATGATTTTGGCTTGAAATGTAAATTGGGATGCTCATTTTATTGAGGAAGAAGAACCTAAAAAAGTTAAAGACAAATGAAAAAATAAGAAATTTTTTTATCAAGAACCTACACAAAAAAGTCCTATTCCGGTGGCAAATTCTCTTCTAAGGTAAAACTTGCGTATGTAGTTCATTTTATTGTTTAAATGCTTTGCAATGCCAAATACAGTATATAAAGTATGATGTGAATGAGTTTTTTGTGACCTAATTTTGATAAAATGTGACCTGATTTTGATATAATGCGATTTGAATATGATATAAGGCGACTTAACATCTATAAATTTAACCTAATTTCTGATTGTGGCCTATAGTTAATTTTCTTGAAGTATTTGTTGTTAAATGTGTTTAAGTGTGTGATTGATTGTGTGGGCATGTGAACGATTACATTCACATAATCGTTCATAGTGTAGTTTTTGTGACCACAATTTGGTTTGTGACTTTAGTTTTATGTTTGTGACCTACTGTTCGAGTTTGGCATCATGTGCTTCGAGATATAAAGAGGTTTTATATCCATTTCATCTTATTGTAGTTGAAATCTGTTAATACTTAGGGAAGATGCAATGCAAGAAGATAATATTTGATTAAGAGAATAAAATGTTTCAGATTATGCTCAGAGTGTATTTGGTGCTTATTAAAATGAGAGAATACATTTTTTAAGTGATGTGATGGGGAATATGTGATTGAAAAAGAAGGAAAAGTTATCGATGTGATGAAAAATATTATTTTATTGAAGAATGTGTGGATGAAAATGAGTAGAAGAATGAGAATAAAAAAAATAATGTGGCTCAAACAAGGGCTCGGAGTTATGATTTTCATAACATTAGGAACAATATGTTTGCTGTGAGAAGACATTAATTTCCATCAATTTTATTGAAAACTCTCTGTCCCTACCATCTTACTAGTGACAGATAATGGATGTTTCTAAATAAAGAACACCAATGCATGTATTAATACTATATATTCAAAATACTGTCATTTTTATCAATAGATTATAATTGATATATATTTATATCAAGTTAAATTCATCTAGTTGGATGGAGACTGAATATTATGTTGATTTATCTTGTCGAATAAGGTAAAATCGACAGTGATGGAGACCGGATATTATGTGTTTGTGTTTGTTACCTTAGTTTTATGTTGATTTTGATGATATGTCTAACGTTCTAATATATGCAAAAATGGAAATACATGATTCTCGAACACTGTTAGTTTTCAAAAAAAAAAAAAATTACTATAAGCTTTATAACAAACGCGATCACTAATTGGTAGATTGGAAGCCGAAAGAAAATAAAAACAGATGATTGATTTTATGCGACTGTAATTTTTCCCAATGAAGTTTCACGTGGGATCGTTATGTGGATATTCATGTGAATGAATACTGGTTGATATGTATATGTGAATTGATATTTTATTGTTTTAATACTGCAAATTGTTCTTTTTATGATTGTTATTGCATTTCAAGGTTTTTCGACTTGATGGTTATAATGTATCAAGTATTGTTCAATTAGTAAGTCTAAGTTTACATGAAACAATAACACAACATGTTATCCACTCATTTCAGGTTGCATTCATTCATTTGTATTTCATGTATAAATTTTTGCGTGTCAAATACATGCTATTGCATATGTCACGGTTTATGATGTATTTAGTATAAAAAAATCGCATTTTCTAAAGAGTATATCACATTCAATGAATTATAGGTCACAATCAATTAGAATCATATGATGTCGTCGCAATATTCCCACAAAAGTCATAGCGAATCACAATCTTATAAAATTTATAATCACATAATATTACATTGAATTCACATTTAAATGAATGTGATAAAAGTTTACAGTCACAGTTCCAAACATACTTGGTCAAAAAAATGTTAGTTACACTTGTAATAAATCACAATCATACATGCATTTTATCAAAAAAAGATTGCTGTTAAACACTTCCTACTTTTTATGTCACGAGATCATGTCACAATTTCTTAGCAACATTAAATCTTATTCTAATATTATGTCAATGAAATAAATCTAATATTACAAAAAATTATGAATAAATCCAAAAACATATAAGCAAAAATAGTATTATGATGTTATTACACAAACTGTTGTACTACGTGACCACCTTTCACTGTTTATTTTCATTCAATTTTCACTTTGTGTTTAGTGGTACCATGTTGTAGATTCTTCGATTGTGATCACATCTAATGCATCTTCCTCATTTTACAACCTGTGACCTTTTATAAGCTGACTTTTTCCTTTTCTCTAGAAGATGTTTAAAATAACATGACTAGTCACAAACAACTGCAATGCTCACAAATTATAGCACTAGTCACAAATATAAAAATAATAAATCTAATATTACAAATCAGCACTAGTCATGTATTGAATCTAATATATATGCATAAAAGTCATAAATAACAACAATGGTAAAAAATAACATCACTAGTCACAAAATGCAGCACTAATTGCAAATATGTAGGTTATGAATATGAATGTTAAAAATAATAACAACGGTTACAAATTAAGACCATATTGTTAGTTCTTCAATTGTGACCACATCCACTGTATGACCGAATCTTCCTTATTTTACAATCTGTGACCTTTCACAAGCTAATTTTTCCTCTTCACGGTAAGACGTTCATAATACCAGGATTAGTTATAAAGAACTGCAGTGGTCACAAATTACAGCATTGGTCACGAATATAAACATCATAAATCTAGTGTTACAAAATCAACACTAGTCATATTTTGAATCTAAGATATATAAATGTCATAAATAACAACATTGGTCAAAATAACATCATTAGTCACATGATACACCATTGATCGCAAATATGAAGGTTATAAATATGAATGTAAAAAATAATAGCATTAGTTACAAATTAAATGTAGTACGCAGAAGAATGTCACAAATTAGAGGATTGATCGTTGATAATAGTATTGGTCATAATACATTACATAGCACCTTTTGGCTTATGATTATTGCAATAATGTCCACAATACCCTACAATTACCTTGATAGATACTGTGGCCAATTTATATGATAAGTGTTGGAAGATTTTGAAATGAGAGACCCGATTTTGATGAAACGTAGAGTAAGAGAGAGAAAGTGGGAGGTGAGAAAATTTATTAGGTGAGAGAATCTGCAATGCAAAAAGGGAATATATGCTATATATATTAGGATGTGATAATGATGATTAAATTATCTTTATTTATGGTGTATTTATTCTAAATTTCCATTTCAGTAACATATAGAAATATATAGTATTATTATCATCATTATATAATAATATAACACCTGATTTGTGAAACGTTTTTAAAAGTTTGTTAAATGTGAAATTGTATTCTTATTTATATTATTGTAGTTATGTATTTTTCTAAATTTAATGAGCATATTTTGGACTATTTTGTTATCTTCATGTGGTCTAATATGTTTCATTTGGGCTCATGGATTGAACCTCTAGAATAAACAAGTGGGCATGTTGGGTCCAGGACATCCATTGGATGGTTCCGTCCTTAGTATAGAAGTGTCTGATTGGATACAAGTATATGAGAACGATGACAATAACGCAAGATCTTATTATCTACTGACTATTGTCTTTTTTGAGAGGAAAAAAAAAATTCTTACGAAAAGGCCAAGATTATTTTGAAATTACAATTGTATACTTATTACAATGTTAGTTTGATAAAAAAAATAATTCTCCAATTTGCTCATTCCCTCAAGGATACAATAAGCACGTGCCTATAAAACATACAAGCATTAGACAGACATTGGCCATCCGAATATAGGGCTAGCGAATAGATAGAGTTTGGGGGGACTAAAATTCATTAGAAATAAAACATATAATGTAATAAAAAAATTTAACATAAAATATAAGACTACCTATAAAATGTGTACTCCACAAGATTTTATAGAATAAAATTAATCTATCATTGAGTTCAAATCTAATGTCTAAGCGAGATTCAGTTCAATGTAAATTATCATACAACCAGTAAAAAAATCATCCCACAATATTATGGATCACCATCTTGAAAAATTTCATTACTGAAAATGATCGCTCAATAATCGTTGTAAAGATCGGTAGTTTTTACACTAGATAAATCATTGTAAATCATTATAGAGTTACAACACAATCAAACACCTAACAAAGAAGGGGGAAATTTGGGACAAGAAGGACCTAAAATGTCGTAAAATCGCATCGATATACAAGAGGAACTGATCTAAAGGACCCCGTAACCAGTCAATTGTGCTTGGCTCATGACATGGCTTTCAGTGATAGGGGTAGAATTCCTCTTTCTTATAACTCGGAACACATCACAAGGATAGAAGTTCGATGCAAGATTAAAAATATAATCCATGTTAAAAAATTCAAGAGAATTTCTAGGATCCAAATTTGCTCTAAGAATAAATGTTCCACTAACGTTTGATTAAATCTAGTAATTAGAGTTCAAAATCTCAGAAAAATGAATCAACATACTCCCAAGGGCCGATTTAGAAATTTTTTTAAGTCAGACTAATATGTGAAAAAAAAAACACCACTATATGACTATAATCCCTTAGACTTAACAAATTACAAGAATATTATCAACTCACGTGGAACAAACTTGTTGAAAAATTATGGTGCAACCCACTTGACTTTCCTGTGAGCTAATTAGTCATCCACATCTATTCCAACATGTACCCTACATTAATGTCATGTCAATGCCTGTGTGCAGGCATGTGAACCCTCTAGTAGAGCACACATCATCTATCATGATGACTAGCACATGTCATGAGGATATAAATATCTTACTCGAGCAAAATTATCGTCTCTTATAAAGAGAAACGCTATCCGTCTGATTCCGAGCAATTAGTCAAGCTTGCTCCATCTTTTAAATATTTTATCTTGACATGATCAGTTTATCCATACTCGATAGGATGGTCTTCCTTCAAAATTCATGTGCACTCCAAGCCGAATCAACAAATCGTTAACTTGTACTTGCCATAAGCCAAAAATGATTATTCCAACAATTATCTCCACTTCATATTTCACACTTGCCATATTTTTATTTGCTTCAACATTCTGAACTACTTGATACTCTGACACCTTAATTTCCTTTATTTTATTCACAGGATGAGGATCCTAGTTCAAAGAAAAATAACAAGATAGAAAAAAATATAAAAGGAAAGAATTTTACGGATTGTTAAAACTTTTCACTATATAAAAATTATTACATTCATATAAAATTTTCACTCATCAAACCCCCTATACTATCCTAAGTTTTATTACATTCGGCAACTTCTACTATTCGAACAACTCACAAAGAAAACAAGAAAACCAAGATTTCACGGCTTACAGTTTTACCTCCAACCCTAAGTCACCTGAAAAACCACATCAATTTATAGAAATAAGGGCAGTTTATTGGATCTAATTTTCCGACATCCTCTAAGATGCCAAATAAGGAATATTTTTCAACTCCAATCCCCTTCTAACTTTGGCATGTTTATTTTAACAATATACCAAAAGGCTCGGTGGGAAGGAAAAAAAAAGATCACTTTAATTTCATTCCTTTTACAAATATTAACGCCTTTTATTTTTGGCAATCTTCCCAACAATAGGCACGATCAAGTATATACAAAAGATGTGTGCGGCAACAAAAAAAAAAAATATATATATATATCTATTTGATTATCTAGGAGTTGCATAGATACGTAATTCATAAAAGTTATTTACATGAATGCTCTACTAAGAATTATTGGGTTATTCAAGTTTCTAATAAAGCAAAATGGATTCTAGTTAAACAGTGGAAGTAAATCGTTTTACGGGGTGTCCTCAACTAAAATTTTGATGGATTTTAAGAGATTATAAATCCTAATGAATTTCACGAATTTGAATAGATTTACACAAATTTCATAAAAATCTCATCAAATATGATGAAATTTCATAAATTTTTGTTATATGTATTTTTAAATTTGAAATCTATCCAAATCTTTTAAAATCCTTATATTAATGAAATATTTGTAAATCTATTAGTTGTTGAGGATACCTAAATTTTAAATGATTTCGTCAAAATTCATTAAAATCTCAATTGGGACACCTGAATTTTAATGGGCTATCCATCAAAATCTCAATTGAGAACACCTAAATTTAGAATGATTTTTAAAATTCATTACAATTTCGGACACCCTTGTTAACTAAAGACCATATGAAATTGATTATTGCATGATAATACATTTACTTATTTTTATCTTTTGTTATATTTTATGTTGTGAGTTGTAATTGAGTAATCTCTAGGATTTGTATAAGCATAATTGATGTTACCAAAATTGTTGGACTAAATTCCTTAATTGACATCGTTTCTGGAGAATTATTCTCAAACACGAGATGGTTGAAAAGGCTCTTCACTAGACTATTTCAGACATGCCAATAGAAAGACACTGGAAGTAAAATTTCGAGGCTTTCATAAATGAACTGAAGGGTAAGAACCTTCGTGAAATCTCTACTTCACACATCTATTTGATAGAGGTTAATTTGTCACTTCAACTTACACATTAACTATCGGATATGGATTTCATATTCCTATCCTATCCTATCCTACTATATAAAAAAGGGAAATGGTTAATTTGTAACCTAATTATATAGATATGTGATATCAATATATTTAATTAATTAATTAATTAATTAAATATATAATTAATTAATTAAATCATAAATAAATGCCCTCATGGCACATCTCTAAATGGTAAAAGGGGAAGGTGGAAAAGCTCCAGCTTTACTTGCGGGTGCCTCGTCAAGGGTTCGAATCTTGAAATATGGATTGGACAATTGTGTAAGTGCAAGTGTACAAACAGCCTTCCACCCTATACCCTTGAAGGCATAACCTGGATTTACCTCCTTCACCAAGGTCTAGGGCAAGGTAGGTAGGGACCGTCAAGGATGCGGCTCATTTTTTTTTTTCCCCCAAAAAAGGGAATGGAAGTCACTATAGATATGAATAGTATTTAGTTCCATTTTGCCCTATGACTTTCCTCTTTTCATTTTTTCCTTTTACCCTTTCGAGGGACACTGCACATGTGAATAGATATGAACAGTATTTTGATCCAATTTGTCAGAATTTTATTCCAATTTGTCTCACAGTAGCCCTTTGAGGAGGAAACGACGTCGTTTTGACTCAAATGATGCTGTCTCTCTCCCCTGAAGAAATAATTTCTTTTAATGTATTATAGAATAATAGATTGATGGAGAATGTATGGTTAAAATGTAAGAAAATTTTATTAATTTGTACGTAGAATATTTTATCATGTGAATGTGCAGTGGTACGATAACAAACAATTTAAAATTTTAATGGATGACAAACATGAGCTTATTCATTGTCTTCCTTTGTGTTCATTTTCTGTCCTAGATTTTTGTCGTGTCGTCTGCCCATCTCTCTTTATTGGAAGTGCCTGAAACATATTTTCTTCAACTTTTTACATTTGAGCTGAAGATTTTGTTTTTGAAGCTGTTCTTTTGTTCTTGGTGAGCCAAACCTTTAGTCTTCGAAGGTCCTTTTTATCATTACAGTGCTGGAAGTTCGATTTTTTTATTATTATTTTTTTTTTCGTTTTCTATAAGATTTGGGCTTTACTATTTGAAAATTTTATTTGGTTATTTCTTAATTGGTTAAAGAGTTAGGGTTTCCACATGTTATTTTGTTATTTTTGATTTGTGTTATTTCCATTCGAGGTTAGAGATAGAGATTTAGGAGCTGTTCTCTTTGTGTTTCAGTTTTGTGTTTTGAGTTTTGAATTCATTTTGTGTTTTGTGTTTTGAGTGTCCATTTTGAGATTTTTGAAAATGTGTTCTTTTTGCATTTTGAAAAATTGTTTTGAAAACGTCCAAAACGCGTTTTGAAAATTTTGACTTGATTATAACTGAAAACACCCAAAACGACAAATTTGTCGTTTTGGGTTTTCTTTATAAATTTTTCACTTGTTTTCAAAAACGCGTTTTCGAAAACGGGAAAGAGAACGCGTTTTCACTGTTTTGGAAAATCGAAAACAGAAAACGGCTTGAAAATGGTAAAGAGAACGGGGCCTTAAGGATTTTAGTGTTCTTGTGACTTTATTTTTTACACAAGTAAGCTTAAATTGTTTATATTTTTTAGGTCGTCCTTCTTTATTTTTTGTTATTATTATTTTTTTATCATTAAATCTTATATGTGTTATTTCTCTTCCGTACTATAGTCAACCATTTAGTAGTTCACCTGTTCTACTAGCTGATTTCTTTGAAAGGTGAGTCGATTTTTTC
Organism: Fraxinus cuspidata; assembly: GCA_903798385.1. Classification (NCBI taxonomy): domain Eukaryota; kingdom Viridiplantae; phylum Streptophyta; class Magnoliopsida; order Lamiales; family Oleaceae; genus Fraxinus; species Fraxinus cuspidata. The sequence goes on along the minus strand of CAIGRP010095633.1, from coordinate 10,153 downwards.
TTTTAATCATTTTTTACTTGGTTCGTATTTTTGCTTTGTATAAATCATTTACATTTTGTCTTGGGAGAAATATATTTATTTTTTGTACGTTAAAACTTTGCAAGTTCTTTGTAATTTTTTTTTTTTTAATTTTAGTTCTTAAAACCCCCTTTCTCTTTAAAAGTTATGTTATTTAGTTCCTAAGTTAATGAGATTTTACTCTTTTCTGTTGATCTAGGGTTTAAATTTCTTGGTACTAGATATTCATCAGCCCATTTGAAACTTTGAATATGCCATTTATTGTATGTTTTTTGCAAGATGATTCAAAACAGTGAGCAGTATCCTGTCAAAAAGACGTGCTCTTTAGCCCGCGTTGTTTGATTGTAAAAATTGATGGTCTTTTTGAGTGATCATTAATGACTTGTTATCAAAATGGTTTGTTGAAAGAAATTTATTCATATCGCATGAAGATCAAGATTTTGATAGATAAGCTGATCATAGCTTTATACTGTGATTTTTCCCTGTGCTAATCAGAACATCAAAAGTCTTCTGTCTGCAATTGAAAATAGGTAAGTAAAGAATATCAAATGTTTGATTCTCTGCATCACAAAAAGGTGATATCAAAATTGTTCAATATTAAAGTATTAGGTCCCGTTTGATTGCAACGAATTCCATGAAAATGTTACATTCGAAAAAAACAAATTCCACTTTGATCGTTTGATTGCAACGTGGAAATGGAAAATCGAATTCCAAGGACAACCATTTTGAATTGCATTTTCTTTGTTTTCATGGAAAACGAATATATATGGGTTTGGTAAGTTTTTATTTTCCAACTAACATGAAATTGAAATTCATTTCCACATTTGCCTATCAAACGGACACTTACTGTTAATATGCCTTATTACAAATGTAATAGAATGGTGTACTACATGCTCGTATTTGTGTTTTAATTTTTTGCTCTTTTCAACTGTGAGTTTATTTTTGTACTTGCTTTATGTCGGCTGTAGTTTGTTCTGCAACCGTTGATTAAGATTGGGAAATTTGTACTATCAATGATCGGTCATATATGGTGGTTTTAAAATAATGGGCAAACGACGTTGGATGCCTAATCTGCATAGCTCTATATTCTTGAATCTATATTTGATCGAGGGAATATAACCCTCCAAGCGAGTAAAAAATCACACAAATAGTCTCTGAATTATCATTGCATAGCCAAAAGTGAAATATATGTTTATAATTGGTTTAAGAGTAGACGTTCTCATTCAAAAAGGCTGCAATTGTTTGCACAACTACACGATTCTGAACCTGTAATTCAGCCACAAATACAAAAGGACAAATTGCGAAAAGGATTATAGGTATGATTTCGTAAATGAAACGTGATTTATTCTTCCATTTTTCCTTGCATGCAGGACATTATCTTTATTTTACTGATTTTGTATTCTTTTTTTTTTAAACACAATATTTCGCATTCGTAAATTATCTCCAAGTTCTACATAGCTACCACAAAGAAGAACTAGGTGCCGTTCGGAGTTCACAACAGGTTTGCTTGAATTCTGTAATGTTCTTATTTTTTTACATATATTTATTTATTACTCTGTTCATGTTGTTTTACACTTTTTTTAGGCTTTCGTTATTGAAATTGTGTGTTAATCCAATTTTGGTAAATATGCTATCTTTCATCGGTCTTATATTACTTTTATATTTTTAAGATCTATTGATCGGTATGTTGAATTACAGAAGGATTTTCGTGTTGATGGAAGTTTTGGTATCGAAAAGGAATCTGAAAATACCAAAATGCAATATCAACGTATATTAGATGTTCCTATTACTTTACATCGTTCTAAAAGAATTGATCTACGGAATATTCCTGTTCAACCTTATGTTGTTCCGTCTTGTACAATTTGTAAATATTGTGGTGCAAAAGTGTTTCATAGAAAATTTTGTTGTTGTGATGGAAAAGTTAGATTATAATTAAATAATGTTGCTCTTCATGTGAAGCAATTGCTTTTAAAAAAAGTTGTTCGTATAACAACCATTTTGGGTTCACTTCATTTGGTGTTAAGTACAATAAAAAATTTTGTAGGAATAATAAAGTTATATATAACCTCAAAGTTCAAGGAAAAATCTATCATTTTATAAATCCGCTTGTACCGGTTCATGGGAATCCCACATATTTATAGTTCTACTTCTATGATATTGATAACGAAATTTGTAATAGACTAACAAATTCAGATAAGTTTTGTGAATCGACTTTGAGAAAGTTAATAAATATCTTAAAGATAAATCCATATTGTTATTTTTTTCGATCATTAAGTGAAGTTACTGATTTTGACTCATGTCGTAATATGCTCAGATGTGATCCAGGTCTTCACTAAAGAATATATAATATGCAATCATCAGAACAGGTGGCTGCAGTTTGGGTTGATGAGGACCCATCTGCAAATGTTTGAACTTGTGATATATTAATTTATGGACATTCATAACTGCACATAATGTACATTACTACTATGACTGTTATGATCAGCTTCAATATCCGTCGTTAATTTTTACCTATGGAGAACCTGGATTGCATGAAGGTATCCAAAATGTCAATTTGAGTACTTCTCTAGTCAGAGTCCATGAAAATTTAATACGAGTTAGTAATGTTGATTCAGCAGAACAACTTTTGAAAATGGAAGATCATGGTAAACTTTATCACCAATAAAGTTGTTTTTATTTTTTTAGACTACATAATTGTATTACCATTTCATAATTATTTGTTTGTAACTTTTTTCTTTATTGTTTTGCTTCCAATTTTGAAGAAAGGAAAGAAACGAATGTTTGTATCATGCCATGAAAATATTGTTGCAAATTTCAAATAAGGTCTTTAGATAAGTTTGTGCTTCTTCATACAAGCAGACTTTTACAGCAATATATAGAAGATATGCATGTTAAAATTGAAACATATTGGATTATTTTCGCAATAATCAAAAGGCTATAAGAACTGAACTTTACCAAGGAATTATAGACATTATACAAAATGGTGAGAATAGAAGTTATAAAATTGGTAAATCATTGGTGTTACCTATAGGGTTTATTGGAGGTCTTAGAAATTTGACTAAAAGATGTATGGATGCAATGTCTTTAGTTCAGAGATATAGAAAATTTGATGTATTTTTAACAATGATATACAATCCAAACTGGCCTGAAAGTAAACAAGAATTAAGATACAATGATGAAATACAAAATATGTCGGATTTGTTAGTGCGAATATTCCGAGCGAGGCTTGAAGAACTAAAACAAATATATTGAAAAGGGAAATTCTAGAGCCTATAGCTACATATGTTTATGTAATTGAATTCCAAAAAAGAAGTCTACCTCATGTTCATTTTCTTTTGATATTTAAACCAAGTTTTAAGATTACTAACTCTATGCAAGTTGATGAGGTTGTTTCTTGTGAAATACTAGACCAAAAGAAATATCCTCGCCTGCATGCTACTATGCTCAAACATATGGTGCATGGTCTTTGTGGACAATTGAATCCTACAAATGTTTGCATGGAGAACAATCATACTTGTAAAAACAAATATCCCAAAGAATATGTTTTACATACTTCATTAGGTAATAGTTTATACCCTGTTTATAAGTGTTGTAATGACAATGTTAATGTTAAAGTAAGAAGATGTACGCTAGAAAATGTATGGGTTGTACCATATAATCCTTATATTTGAGCTAATTATGATTGTTACATTAATGTAGAAATATGTTCTTCTGTCAAAGCTGTCAAATACTTGTACAAATATTGATATAAAGGACACGACCGTGTTAACTTTACCGTAAATAAAGAAACAAATGAGCAATATATTGATGAGATTTCGAATTGTCAAATTGTTAGATGGATGTCTCTGCCGAAGCTATGTGGATAATTTTTAGTTTTGATTTATTCAACATATCTCCTGCTGTCGTTTCTCCACAGTTAATTGTTGAAGATAGTCTATTGGTTACATACAATGAAACTAATGATTTATCAAAAGTTATAAATAAAGACTCTATTTAACGAACGATGTCTGGAAGTTTGGAATCCTAAAAAGAAGCAAAATGTTATTGGTGGAATAGTCACTGCTAATCCATCTAAGAGTGAAAGATACTTTTAAGAGTTTTACTAAGTCATATTAAAGGACACAAAGTCTTTTCAAGATTTAAAAATAGTTGAGGGCATTGTTGTACCTACTTATCGTAAAGTAACATTTTTACATGGTTTACTAAGTAGAAATAATTATTGTAAGATGTGTTTAACTGAGGCGATTTCTTATCAAATATCGGTATCATTGCGCCATCTCTTTGCTAATGTGTTGACTTCATGTAGCCCTACAAATTCAACAAGTTTGTGGGTTAAATTTAAGGTGTACATGATAGAAGATTATTTACATACAAGTCTAACGGAACATGATGCTGAGATTAAAGCTTTACATTGTATAAATTCTTTCTTAGAAGTTGTTGGTAAACATGTAACTGATTTTTGCTTGGTAGATTTTGATGTTATTGTAAACGATGATGATATGTTAGCAATCGTAGCAAACATGATTGCTGAAGAAACTACCAATATTAGTGTTCAGCCATGCATTTTACAAAGAGTTTAAATAAAGAACTACAATTTGCTTATGATACTATTTTAAATTGTGTTTTAAAAGATAAAAATGGACTTTTTTTAATCGATGGTTCAAGAGGTACTGGTTAAACATATTTGTACAAGGCATTACTTCCTACGTTACAATCTCAAGAGCTTATTAGGTTAGCAACAACATCATCAAGAGTAGCTGCTTCTTTATTGCCAGCTCGACAAGCTGGCCATTCACGATTTAAGATTCTACTTCAAACAAGTTTTGATGTGCAATGTTTTATAAGTAAACAATCTGCCCTTGTTCAACTTTTAAAAATAACAAAGCTAATTGTGTGGGATGAAGCACCAATGGTTAATAAATATGCTTTTGAAGCTTTAGATAAAAATTTAAAAGATATTATTGAATGTGAATTACCATTTGGTAGAAAAGTCATTGTGTGGAGAAGATTTCCGACAAGTTTTAGTAGTAGTACGGAGAGGAGCAAAAGATGATATCATGAAGGTAAGTTCAGTCTTTTCATATTTGTGACAATATTTTACCCAACTACCATTAATTCAAAATATGAAAGCTAAATTAGATTCTTTGTTTTTTGAATATTTACTCAAGAATGGAAATGGAATTGAAGAACATATATGTCACATGATTAAGTTTCCTTTAGATACATGATAGATTTTGAAGACGAATTTAAATCATAGAAAAAAATTAATTAGTATTGTGTTTCCTAATTTTCACACAAATGGCGACAATTTGAATAGTATGATAAATAGAATTATTTTAATCCCAAAAAATGAATATGTAGATATAATAAACAATATGTTATTTAAAGAAATTCCAAGAGAGATATTTACACATTTTAGTTTTGTTGAAGTGATTGAGAAACCGAAAGATTTATTCATGAAGATTTTTTAAACAATTTAACTCCAAATGTTATCCCTCCACATGAACTTGTATTGAAAAAGAATTGTCCGGTCATGTTTCCTAGAAATATTAATTATTCAGAAGGTTTGTGCAATGAAACTAGACTTATTTGTTGTGAATTTAAACGAAATGTTATTTTAGTTGAAATTGGAACTGAAGAATATTGAGAAAAACAAGTATTTTTATCTAGGATTCCATTTATTCGTCTTGAAGGCGATAAACATTCCGTACCCTTTAAAAGAACTCAATTTCCCATACTTCCTTGTTTAGCAGTGACTATTAACAAAGCTCAAGGTCAAATTTTAGATTTTGTTGGACTATATCTTCCCGAACCCATCTTTTCACATGATCAGTTATATGTTGCATTGCTTAGAGCGAGAACAAAAGAAAATATAAAAGTGTTGATTAAACCAACCAATCAAAATAAATCACATACTTGTTGCACAAAAAATGTATCATGAAATGTTGAATTTAATGCATACTATTTAACAAAATTGACCAATTTATTCAATCTAATCTAGAGCTATTTATGATGTAAAAATTCTTTAGAATTATTGTTAACCATATAGCGCTTTTATCATTGTTCAATTCTAATATTGGAAGGATTGAGGTATTTTGTTTGTTATTACAGATTGCTTTTTGTTACCCTACGAAGAAAAGGAAGAAGTGGAAGAAATTGATGATTTAAAATCCTGCAGAAAATTAGACAGTTGATAATCTGGCTGAAAAAAAGTTAGAACATGTCAGGTAAATTAATTGAATAATCTAATCTTCATGTAAAGTAATCCAGCAATTTAATTTTCAGATATCTTTTACATTATTTGTTTCCATTTGAGATTGTTCTTAATTGTTGCACCTTCGCACTTATGTTCTAAGTGATGAGAATAAGAATGTTGGCAATCATTTCAACAGTAAGATGTTTTTTATAACTGCTTTATATGTTGAGTACTTTTTTTTTTAAAAAAAAAATTGTCTTTACTTCTCAAGCTTTTTTAACAATTAACTTGTAAAGCCCCGAAAATTTTAAAATAAAATTTTATTTTGTTTTATATAGTATATTTTTAATATTTTGTAAAAAATGAGGACTAAAATGACATAGGTTTTAAATTTCCATCTTATTTGAGCCAAATAATTATGTATCGATAGAGTGATAAATGTTGGTTTTGATAATGATAATCTTTTTGTAATTTGGATAGAGTTTGATTGCAAACTTAATTTGATAAAGTTTAAAAGTAATCATAATTCTATCTTTTGAAATCAATTCTTATCCAAATACCTTATATACATCGTTTTGAATTCTAGTTGTAGACAAACTTTTTTGTAATTTGGATAGAGTTTGATTGCAATCTTAATTTGATAAAGTTTAAAAGTAATCATACATCTATTTTTTGAAATCAATTTTCATCCAAATTCCTTAGATACATCATTTTAAATACAATTCTTATCCAATTTGATAGTCACGATTTTTTATTACAATTGTACCATGACTTAACCACTATTTTTTTTTACTATAAAAAGTGTGCAGTTGTCCTATAATTCACCACCAAAGAATTTTACATTGTTGCTTTCAAATATATTTTTTTTTATCAAAAGCTCGTTTGATCAATCAATGTAAGATATTTTAGTGCAAATGATTCGTTTTCTTATACTTTTATATTCAGTAATTTATGCGTGAATTGCTAGTGGACCTTCGGGTTCTTTATTAAGAGATAAGAGATCCTACGGGATTTTAAGATAATCTAGGATGGGTGTGTTGCTTGGTCACCAATATACTCTATAAGAGAAAAGTGGTATGAAGTGTTTATTTTATTGTATATAATTGTGTATGAAAACTGCATGTATCTTATTGGGTGTTTTTAAATACTCACTCTTACAAAATTTTATAGGTTAGTTCGGATCGATTTGAATAGTTGTGGGATGGTGATACGACTGCCAAGAGGAATCGATAACATAAAGTTTATTTTATTTTTTTCCTTTAAATTATCAGTCGTTTAATTTGTTCGAAGACAGTTATTTAACTTGTGATTATGTTTTCATTATAGATATTTCAGTTATTTTTTTTTATTAAAAGAATATTATTTTATTGTTCCGCAAAAAATGCATTTTTGGTAAGAGTTTGTGAAATTTTGGGGTGTTACATAACTTGTGTTTCTCCAAGTTTTAGCTATTTCATTGGAAAAATATAGAACCTCAGTTGAAAAAGGATAGCCTTAGTTGGCCTTAGCTAAGAACCTAACCCAACAACTTTTTCTCATAGTTTTGGTGAAATGATTGCTGCAGAAGCTATGTCTGCTATGGCAACTAATATTGCCATTGCACTTGCTTTTATTCGGGAGCATCTTGCTGAAACGAAGCTACGTACATCTTCAACAATATCAAATGGAATTTTTTTCCCTTGATCATTTTCAGTCATAAAATTTGATCTTCGTGTTCTGTTTATTCATTTTGGCGTTAAGCTTACTCTAATATTTTAAAGTACATCAGAAGCTATGTTGGATATTTAAGTCGAAGTCAAAGATTCCATCTCCGAAGTCAATCGACGTTCTTCAATTGCGAAGTGGATCTAAGATAGAAATGAAACTGGAATATGCTTAAGATATCTATGCTCAAATATTTTTTTGTGAAAATACCTTGTAAATGCACATCCTGATTTTCTTACCCCTGCTTAATCTTACACCATCTTTCTTATTCCTTTAGTGATTTTTTTCCTGGTTTACCTTTTAAGGGATAAATATTGTTATTAATTGTTGTTTAAAGTTTTTTTCTTAGCTTGAATAGATTATCTTATTTACTGGTTATTAAAAAAGGTTCAGAAAGAACATTATTTTTTACTCTGAAACAACGTAAGTTAAACAATATGGTTTTCGACAAAATTTTCCACCATTTTCGATCAGCATGCAAGAACCATAACAATTAATGACATAGTCTAGGTTTCAAATGGTCGACTGAAACTCTGGTATTCATTTTAAGCTAAAAACTTTGGTTAATTATATTTCACTTTGGTTTTTTAAAGCTAACATGCAAGTATGTTTAACCATGCAGAATAGACAAAGAAGAGTTGAACAAAGAAATACTATCTTTGTTTGATGAAATGTAACAGTACAATAACAGTTATACATGTACTAAAGAACGGTTATGTGAGTTAATTAAATCTTTCTTATCATGCATCTAAACAGAAGGTCTGTATACTTAAAATCACAACAACATGACCTTTTCGTGTTCTTCAACAATTCTATTATTTTGTGAAACAATATATATTATCCATTTAACTTATAACCCAAAAATTACAAAATGTCCTCTGTTTGTCATTTATTGAAGATCAAAATGAGCCTTTTAAACATGTATAATAACGCAATTTTCTATTATTTTACTACGATTATTGAACGTTATACTTATTCTCACATTTGCATTCTATATCTCACAAATTGATGACAATGTAACGTAGTAAATTATCAAGTACAGATCTCTGGACCACCACAACAGTGTTTGATTTAAACAGGTAAATTAATTTCAACAATATTATAATTTTTTTCCTGTATTGTAGTGTGATTTTGACTGAATACTCCTTAATTCAAGGCCATTCTTGTACTAACTAAAGCTTTTAAAAGAACTAATTTACCTACCCATATCTATCTGACCCTTGCGCCAGTGATTTGACAACGAGGTATGGGTAATGATAAGATTTTACAATGTACATACTGGTATTTTGTCTTCTTTTTTTCCAAAATTTTACACTTTATGTAAGGAGAAATACGAAAACGGAAGCATCAAACTCAATAGTACCAAGATTGAATAGCACAATAAAGAAACCAATTACAGATTCACGTAGGGCTCAGAAAAGAGTTCATTGTACCCTTTTGTATACAAGAACGGTCTCAAACCACACCAAGAACCCTAATCAAACTACCACACGGCTACTCAATGACACGAAGGAACAAAATCACACTGCCAACTGAGAAATCTCTCTCCCAATACCACGAAGGCACACAATCACCATGATTGAAGATTAAAATCAGAAGTTTTAATCATACACTAAGTCTATAAAATGATGCTAATAACTTGCAATATCTTATTCTCACATTTGCATTCTATATCTCACAAATTGATGACAATGTAAGGTAGTAAATTATCAAGTACAGATCTCTGGACCGCCACAACAGTGTTTGATTTAAACAGGTAAATTAATTTCAACAATATTATAATTTTTTTCCCGTATTGTAGTGTGATTTTGACTGAATACTCCTTAATTCAAGGCCATTCTTGTACTAACTAAAGCTTTTAAAAGAACTAATTTACCTACCCATATCTATCTGACGTTTGCGCCAGTGATTTGACAACGAGGTATGGGTAATGATAAGATTTTACAATGTTTTTTGTCTTCTTTTTTTCCAAAATTTTACACTTTATGCAAGGAGAAATACGAAAACGGAAGCATCAAACTCAACATTATCAAGATTGAATAGCACAATAAAGAAACCAATTACAGATTCACGTAGGGCTCAGAAAAGAGTTCATTGTACCCTTTTGTATACAAGAACGGTCTCAAACCACACCAAGAATCCTAATCAAACTACCACACGACTATTCAATGACACGAAGGAACAAAATCACACTGCCAACTGAGAAATCTCTCTCCCAATACCACGAAGGCACAC
>CAIGRP010095626.1:0-21169 GCA_903798385.1 Fraxinus cuspidata | reverse complement strand
GTTCTCTGCTTTCCTTTAGCAAACAAAGCACCCTCAGTCTACTCTTCTTGCCTGAACAATCTCCTTTGTTCAGTGGCTTGAAGGGCATTTACTAATTCAGCTAGAGAGATGCTAGCCAAGTCCCTTGAATATTCAAGTGAAGAAATCTTGGATTCAAACTTCTCTAGAAACTGATTAGCACCTTTTCAACTACTCTCTTGTCTTGCAAATCATCTCCAAGTAATCGGATCTAGTTTACCACTTTCATTAACCTGTCAGGAAACTCCTTAACCGTCTCTGTATCCTTTATCTTCAACATTTCAAACTCCCTCCTGAAGTTTAGAACCTGCATTTGTCTAGGCCTTTCATTGCCTCGAAACTCTTCCTTCAACCTGTCCCATGCTTCCTTTGTTGTTTCACAAGTTATAATCCTTATAAAAATGGCATCTGAGATGGCTAATTGTATGAAAGAAAGGGCCTTAAACTTCTTGGCTATCGCCTCACTATGCTGCTTCAGTTGAGCTATGGTGGGATTTGCCTTCAATGGTGGTGGTTCAACTCTAGTTTCTATAATTTCCCAAAGGTCATAAGCTTTCANTGGTGGGATTTGCCTTCAATGGTGGTGGTTCAACTCTAGTTTCTATAATTTCCCAAAGGTCATAAGCTTTCAGGTATGCCTTCATCTTTGCGAACCATAAGTCATAATTTTCTTCAATGAATGCTGAAGGTAAAGGGGCGGAAAAACCACTTGAAGCCCTATCACTCACTCACCAAAAATACTCGGCTATATATATGAAGGTTGCTCATTGGTTTTCTCTCAAAGTCTGCTAGCTTTTTCAGCTTCTTCAAAGACCTTTTGAGGCTCTGATACCACTGATAGAATATGCAAGACAAAGAGGAGTGAAAGTGTTATAAAATCATTCACAAAAGTTGGTGGAACACGGCTGATACATATAGCCATACATTGGTACAAATCAAAATGATTTCCAACAACTATTCTACCTAACTCCACTCTTCCATACTTGGTTGCACAATGGACAGCTGCAGCACCTAACTTGCTTCAATTATAATACATAACTTAAGCTAATATAAGTTACAAAATATATGAAACAAATGATAACAAAAACATTTTGGTTGACAACAAAAGTATCACACATCACACGGTTCATCAAAAATCTTACCATTGGCGAAGTTATTGCCGCTAAGTTTGAAAATCTTGTTATTGGCAAAGTCCATCTTACAAATGATGAGGGTCATCAATTGAGCCAAAATGTGCAAATGTGGATTCTTACTGCCGAAGTTCAATCCATCAAATATGAAAAATCCTTGGTAGGCGAGTTTCTTTCCCGCTAAAATAAAAATCCTATTTGTTTGTGAGTTTCTTTCTGCCTATGAGGAAAATATTGTGGATAGCAAGATTCTTTCTGCCAAATCTGTTGGAAACTATGATGATGGTTTTATAACCTATGGCGAGTCTTAGTCCGCCAACTTTGTGTTTAAGTAGCCATGATCATTCCAAACAATGTGAAATGTATTTCATCGAATAGAATTTGATACAAGTTGTAATGATCTGTTACTATTTGAGAAAGTAACATACCTTTCTCTTACTCGCCAGAGATATTCCCACAGTTGTTATAATTATAATTTCATATTTTGAACAAGATCTACCCTTCATATATTGATATGTTAAAAAATTGACGTCAATAAGTCATAATGTTAATGCTCTATGAATGTGGGAAATCAGATGTACGACGAGACAATTGTCGTGCGAGCTTAGGTAACTTGAATGGTAAAACACAAGTGACAAAGTCAACAACATTCTTTACGAACAAAAGAAAATGTTAATTTAAATATCATTACAAAAATAGTAATACAGAAATAAAATATACATAAGGAATTAATTCTCCAGGTTAACCAATGGTTAAAGGTTTTTAAAAACTGAGTCTTTTTGGTTAACTCGTGAAGCGCCCTCAATAGCTGGATTTACTTCGACAGAAGGCAGAAGAGTAGAAGTTGAAGTTAGCTTGGCAGCAACTAGCAAGGACGAAATCGATTGACAGGACAATCTCTATTGGATATGTAGGTTAAGGAATCTCGACTGGAGATGAAGTGGTTAAAGCTTTATTGACCAAGGGAGAAACCCCGGAAGTAGAAGTTTCATCGACGTTCTCGACGCGAACTCTCACACTCATATGGGAAGTCCTGGGTTCGAATCCCCCAACAATTTTATTGTAAAATATCTTTTAGCTTCACAATTTTTATTTAAATTAATGGAATGGGAGGGGGGATTCAAACCCGTGAGCCCCCTTACATTATTAAAGCTTGACCATTGAGGCACTACTTGAATTTGGTATTAAATTTACTAGAATAATATATATTACATTTTAGCTGTTTTAATGCAATTGTATAAATTCGAACCCATGCTCTTCCTTTGAATTATATAAAACTTAGTCACAATATCATTTGGTAAATATTATTAATTTGTACAATAGAACTATATATGTTTAGTTTGAACAAAATAACTATTATATTTAAATTTTTGACCTTATTTGATTTTTTTTTTTTTTTGCAAAATTTATCTATTCGTTTCAACAACACAGTTTTCAATAAAATAATATTACATGTAAATTCAAAATTTTTCCTTATTTTTAACCGCACATTCTTCATCAAATCACTATTCCAAAATGCATTTTTTGCCAAGAAAAAAAAAAACATCAAACGGGACTCTTAATATTTTATTACTGCCAACAGCCGACGGTCAACGGCCGCCCATGCTAACTCAAAATCCTGGATTCGCGACTGCCCGCATCCCATCTTCAAAAATCTTGGCCTCACAAGCATTTGCCTCATCCAAGCTAGACTCCGCAATGGCAAGGTTTTTTCAAAGTTTTCTACTTGATTGGGAAACAAGGCCAACGCATTCTTCATATTTTCAAGATCCACGATAGCAGTGTACTGTTCAACCATTGACATTTGAATTTCATCCCGTGAATTCATGATCTCACGATCAGCATTCACAGTGAAAGCCACATATTTTCCTTGGCCTATTCCAGATCTTTCGATATCCTCCTAATGTTGGCTAACAACTTAGCCTCTTTGGTGAAATATAATTTTGCACGAAAGTCAGTGCATCTTTTCTCCAAGCTATGCACTTTTTTGTCATAACTATCAACCTGCTGATCGTGATGGAGTACAGTAGCTCATGAAAGATGAGCATCAATCGTTTTCTCTAGTTCTATTGGAGTAAGATCCTTTGCAAGTTTTTCCCAGCACTTATTAAAACACATGTATACAGACCTCGCTGTCCGATAAACGAAGGCAGGCAATACGGAAAGAAGTCTAGAATCCAACACTTTTTAAGGCGAGGATTGAATAAAGACCTCAAGTCTGGTAGATAATCCCTTGTCGAAGAAGTCCTTTTAGGATTTGGAAGCTGATTAGATCTTGACATTTCTCTTTTTCCCTTGGAAGGATCCTTCGAACAAACAGACGAAGGAACTGGCGGAGTAGATTCTAAGTGCAAAGTCCCTTGACGAAGAAGGTTAGTTAAAGAGAATAACACACGAATGATTGTGTGAATTAATTATAATTTATTCCTCTGTCCCACTATTTATATACAATGAATGGAGGTAAAGATGGTAAACAATCTCCAAAATTAAGAGAGAACTATCTAGCCTACCAAACTAAGAAAAGTTTAATTAAGGTACATCCATCAATCATAATCATCCTAAATATAGTACATCAATCAGTTTACAATTAACCAAATTTCTACACTCCCCCTCAAGTTGGATGGTAAATATTGACCATATCCAACTTGTGAATAAAATCATCAAATATTTGTTGTGGTAGCCCTTTGGTGAAATATTTACAGTTTGTTCTTTTGTAGAGATATACGTCATACAAGTAACTCCATATTCGACTTTTTCTTTGATAAAGTGTCTATCCACTTCTACATATTTGGTTCGGTTGTGTTGTATAGGATTCAGAGAAATATTGGTTGCTGCCTTGTTGTCACAGTATAGTTTGATTGGAAGTTTTACATTGACATGTAGTTCTTCCAACAGTTTATTTAACCACAACCCTTCACATATTCCATATGCAGGCTTCTGCACCGCTTCTTACTACTACAATTTGTTTCTTGCTTCTCCAAGTTACCAAGTTCCCCCGTACAAAGGTATAGAGTAGTTGATCTTCAATCTTCTGTAGAACCAGCCCAATCTGCATCTGTGAATACTTCTATTTCCTTACCTTCATTTTTCTTGAAATATGATCCATTTTCAGAGGACCTTTTCAGATACTTGAGAATTCGATATACTTCTTCCAAATGAATCTCCTTTGGTGAATGCATGGTTTGGTTTACCATATTTACTAGCACGAGGATCTAATTTATTTAGATGGTGAGAATGAATATGGACAAATACAGTACAACCAAATAGCTTAATGGGTAGGTTTGAGTGTAAACGTGAGGTGGGAAAGAATTTGTGAAGTTTTTAGAGGGCTGATTCGAAGTTGAGTGTGCAACTAGGTATTTGGTTGAAAAGGTAGGTAGAGGTTAGAACGACATCTTCCCAGAATTTTTTTCGATTTTTTGTAGCAAACATCAAGCCATGAGTAACTTTAAGGGGATGCTTATTTTTGCGTTTGGCAATCCCATTTTGTTTGGGGAGTGTCGACGTGAGCTTTTGCGGACTTTCCCATATTTCTAGAGATAGTCTTTTAAGGACTTGTTGAAGTATTCAGTGTTGTTATAAGTCTGGAGGATTTGAGTTTGTGTTTGGAATTGTGTTTAAATCATTGAGTGAAAGTTGATGAATACTGAACGAACATCTTTTTTTTTTAGCATGTAAACACAGCAAACATGAGTATGATCATCAATGAAAGTAACAAACCATTTTGTGTGAGTACGATTAGAGATTCTTGAAGGTCCCCATAGATTGTTGTGGATCTTAGTAAATAGTTTATAGATTGTTTGCACATGGATTTTGAAAGTACACTATGTTGGTGTTTAGTTAGTTCACAAATCTCACATTCAAAGTCAAAAACAGTTTTATTCAAAAAAAAAAAAAAAAGATGGAAGTATGTGTTTTAGATATTGTATGATGGGGTGACCCATTTTGTATTGTCACGATAAAATTTCAATATCCCTAGAGACAAATGCAGAATCACAAATTGCAATTTGAATTAGCTTACTCATATCTTCCTCCTCAAGATAGTAAAGTCCATCAATTCGCATTGGCAATCGTCTTCCCCAATGATAGGTCTTGAAAGACACGGCGGGATGAAAAAAATTAGTGGAGCAATTGGAGTTTTTTGTTAATTGGCTAATGGATAACAAAGTACAAGATAAATTGGAACATGAAGTACGGATTTTAGAGTTATAGATTTAGATATTTGGATACTTCCTTTTCATGCAAGAGTTGAGAGTGACCCATCCACAATCTTAACTTTAATATTGCCAACACATGGGGAGTACGAGGAAAAAAGGTGGTAGGAGCCCTTCATGTGATTGAACCTACCAGATTCAATGATCCATGGAATTTTGTATTTTGTGGAGGTATTCAAGGCTTTCGAGTGATTACCTTTGTGAGCTAGTGAACTTGAAGGACCATGAGTAGAATGTTGACCCAATGTTTGAAGGCTGGAGAAAATTTGATACAGTTGTTACAATCGTTCATAATTAAATGCACATGGAACGGAATTATGTTCCTTAGAATTTTTAGCTAGGTAAATTGACGCTTGATAGCCTCGATTCCTAGTCGGTGGACTTCCCATGTTTGTCCCAACAAGTATCTTCCTTGTGTCTTGATTTACAACAATATTCACACCAAGGTCTTTTTATTTGTTATGGGCATTTTGAAGATTTATTCAATGCCCAATATTATGTCCAGTAGGCCCAAGTACCCCAGTAGATTCACGCGACCCATCATAAAAGTTTTTAGACCATCCATTCGGTCCATTAGCACTTGACCCATCAAGCCCATTACTTGCAAGCCAATTATTTATCTTCAAACCAGTTGGCTAGTAACTAAAAGATCCAGGCCAATGTTTCTTGACATCATCACCTATGATTCCATCGCAATGTTGGAATAGTTGGTCTTCAACATGATTTTTCAGCGAGTTTCTTCTCTTCATCTTCTGAAAAGACTTCCCCAGTAGATGAGAGGGATTGCCGGCCTAAGATTCGCCCTCTTACTTCATCCATATCACAATTGAGGATGACAAGTAATTCGAACCCGCTCATTCTTGACCTCTTCTTTTAGCACACGCTGTCACTGGGCAATCACATTCCTCATCAATGCCAAGGTCAAGTTCTTACCACAAATTAGTCATCTCCAAGTAATAATCTGTGACCCCCCATTTTCCTTGTTTGGTTTGCCATAACAGGGTTTTTATTAATAAATTTGTGATGTATTCTCATGAGTTTCTTTATCACATGTCTTTCGAAATTCTGACATAGGCACATTATTATTCTTCGTCAACATTGATAACATAATGATATATTTACTTGTTTATGTTGATAACATCATTATCACCAGTGACAATGCCACTATGGTGCAATATTTTGTTGCACTTCTTGCCTAAAGATTCTCACTCAAGGATCTAGAGCCATTATCCTATTTCCTCGGAGTCGAAGTTATTCTAAACAAATATGGTTTGGTCCTATCACAACTGAGCCACATTAATGACCTTCTCATTCGCTCTCATATGATTGATACAATACTAGTACTCACACCCATAGCTACACATCATAAACTTAATCTTCATGTAGGAAAAACACTATCTGAACCTATTGAGTACATGACTATGGTTGGTGTTGACCCCGGAAAGCGTAACGCCAATGTGGAAAATAGATACTGACTCATTCACGCCAACTCAAGCAAGTTCTGGCGCGTTTTCACCGAATGACCAGTGAGAGACTGAGAACATGTGAATGTGGGAGATGTTTTATGGCGCGAGACAAAAGTGTTCGAGACAGACAGTAGTGACTAAGATGATCGTGCTTACAAATAATCACTGACAAATTGTAAATAACATAAGCTCAAACTAACAAATATAGAACAAGCAAGAAGGTTTCTTGAGAGTATTTATCTTGAGTGCTTAATTGTATATTAGTCATTAGGTTTCTTTACAAATTTTAGGTTCTATTTTTTAAGTAAAGACTGCATTTCTTCTTTCATTGTATCTTTCCAATTTTCAGACTTAGAGCCATTCATTGATTCTTCAAAAGATGAAGGTTCTGAATGCTCTAAATGTTTACCAGGGATAAGGGTAAAGTTAGTCAGGTTATTTGTTTCATACCTAGGTTTTAGTTTGACTTATCTCCTTTCCTTATCTCTAAACAACTGATAACCTTGAGTACTTGTCTCACCAATGGGGTCATTAGGTATCTCAATTTCAGTTTCAACCTCAGTTTGAGGTAGATATACTTCACCTTTATCCATGTTAACAACATTTTAATCACATTGCTGAACACCAACTTCATCATTCTCAGGTTGAGTATGGCTAAGCCTTGCTAGCTTCATTTACTCTATGAAGTAATCTTTTCATTATGTTCTTTGACCTTGTTAATTTAATTTCTTAATCACGGCATCTCAGACTCATTAAATATCACATTTCTATTGTTAATGATCCTAATGTCTTGAACACCTAACACTTATAACCTATACCCATTCACCTCTTCAGGATACCCAAGCATAACATATTTAGTTGTTCGGGATCTAATTTTTCCTCAATTTGGTGTGCATATGCTGCATAACCAAAGACTCTAATGTGTGACAGGTTAGGGAGATTTCCAGTCCACAACTCATGTGGAGTCTTGAACTCTATAGAAAAGCAATGAGATCTATTTATTAGATAAGTTGTAGTACATAGCCTCAGCCTAGAACCCTTTTGCAAGTCCTGAACTGATAAGCATACATCTTATTTTATTCATCATGGTTTTGTTCATTCTTTCAGCAACTACATTTTGTTGGGGGTGTGTTCAACTGTCCCGTATCTAACAATTGCCTTTTGTTTGCAAAAGTTGTAAAACTTAAAGTTACAAAATTCCAACCCATTATCAGGTCTTAGGTTTTTAACTTCCTATTCAAGTTGATTTTCTACTATCTTTAAACAGATTCTGAATTTTTAAATGTTTCCGACTTAGACACTAATGGGTAAGTGATAAGTGTATTTTCGACACTTATTTGGGGTATTAAATAATGACATTTTATAGTTTTTTTTGCTGAAATATTACCTAATTTGTTTTTTTGTTTAATAGGTAAAAGTCTAGGGGGCTAGACAAAACTCCCGAACCGAACCGAATCCTACAGAACCAAACTCGAAACGAACTGAACCGAACCAAGTGGTTCTTCTTAAGTTAAATACTTGAATGGGTATCTGAATCGAGAACCGACGAGTTTGGTTCGATTTTCGGTTCTAGACCAAGAACCGAATAACTGAATAAGATCCGATCTCCCTAATTTTTTAAAATTTTTTATCTTAAATAAGTCAAATTATTTTATTTTTTAAAATAAATTGCTAACTAATTAATTTAGTCCAAACCCAAAATATTATTTTACTATTTCTAATTTTCAGCCAAGCCCTACTTGGTCAAATTGATCTAAGTTTTACCCAAATCTCTTATTCTATTGAATGGTCATTTCTATCGTTCTATTATTGTGAACTAGCCATCTTTCTCTTCTCGTGATTTTAAGAGTCAAATCTATAAAGAACTCAACAAAGAGAGGTGCAAAAGATATCATAAGATTGTACTACGTTATTTTGTATGAGTTAAGATTAAATATGTTATAATTGAATCAATGTAGCATTGTTGTAATATAAAAAATTTAATTATTGTATGGAATCTCGGAACCGAACCGAACTGAATGGAACCGAATCCGAATGGTTTCATAATTAAATTTAGACCCGATGGTTCCATTTATTAAATACCCGAAAATTTCAAGTTTGGTTCGGTTATCTTTAAAACCGAACAGAACCGGACCATGCACACTCCTAGGTAAAACTCATTATTCGATGAAGAATTGCAGAAAACAAGCCAAAAAGTTAGAAGAATGGCAAAATTTAAAGTGTGAGGACTAAATTACAACATACTCAAAAGTTGTGTCGAATCATGATAAAGATTCGAGATTATTATAGGTCAATTAGATGAAGAAAGATGTCAAAGGGATGAAATAAAGTCAAAGTATTATCATACATCAAGTTCCAATCGAAAAAGTTTTGCTTCAGATTTTCAACCTAAGATTGAGACTCATTTTTGACATAAAAAATGTTCAATTAGGAAAATCATATCTAAATAAAATTGTATCCATTTGAGATAGTTTTTCAACGTATTTTAAATTACCTCAATCAGATATCGGGAGAGAAAGATACGATAAAAATACTGAATACTGCTTGATAACTAAAATTTAGCGTGTGGCCACAAGGATTTTTGTGCGGCCGCATTTGTCTCCAAAACAGAAACATGTGTGAATTAATGCTCTACCATGCGGCCGCAAGCACAATTCCTAGGAAAAAAATCCAGCTTTCTTCTTTTGATGAAACTGTATATGAAAATAATCTTTTTGGCATCCTAGATATTTCAAAACTCGACTATAACGTCTCCAACCTCCATTTGACCTAATTCTACATATATTCTACATATTTTGGAGGCGAGGAAAAAGTCTATATATCAAATCAAGGCGAATCATACACTGAATTTGAATATTCATATTCCGATTTCTAGATTCAAGCTAAAAATGTGGATCTTTCCTACTTCTTCATTACTTCTTATTTCTAGGCAATGTTTTTCAAATTTTCTTGTGTAATTTAATTAAAAGAATGTTAGTCTATATTCTTCTTGTATTGGATGGATGACAAACCTTGTTAGTTGTTAATTTCAATTCAAGATTCGTTAATTTAGTGATTCTCTTGAGTTTTTGATTACTTATGCATTTCTATTCTGTTGTTTGAATGTTTGGTTACCATTTAGATAACTTGTTGCCTATTCGTAGTACAATAGATAGAACACTACATATTTAACACACGAACAATAGATATTAGGAATAATATTCGTGGCATGTGCAATCTTGTATGATAAATCTTGTGAATTAATGCATGTTTTTTTTTATATAAATTCAGACTAGGGATTTGATCAGAACGTGTTAAACATATGTTTAATATATTTGCAATCATGTGATTCAATGCATGTTTTTAATATAAATTCGGACTAAAAATAGGATCCGATCGTGTTAAACATATGTTTAATATATCTTGAAAAAGAATATTAAATAATACTAGATTATCGATTATCATTAACACTAGAAAATAATTACTATTTTTTATGAGTCAAGAATTGGAAATAGCACTAATAAGGGGTTTTAGAAATCCAATATATTCATCTCATATCGATACAAACACTTTTAATTGCTTTCTTAGTTAGAATTAATATAAACAACAAACCCGATCTCTTTTGTGTTGCGACACGTCAAATTTGTTAATAACTAATACACTATTATTAAACATTATTTCTCGTGGGATGATAATTCAACTAACTTATTCTATTACTTGGCAATGATCCCGCTCACGGGTTTTGTCCGAACAAGTTCTTAGCATTGTTGTCGGTGAATAATTTGTTTAATTCTAGTTTTCTAGTTGATAGTAGATTTGATTTTTTTTTTTTTTGTTAATTTTGGCTACTCACTATGATCTCTCTTGCTTAGTATTCCTCCAGGTATATGCATGATTTTGATGATGGCAACGGAGTAAAATTGTTTGCAACATGTAATCTCGACATGGATGCTAATGTTATGCTTGTAGAAGATATATGTTGTAAGCTTCGTTATGGGATGCATTATACTGGGCACTATTTGTGTATTGACTTCCATATGTTAAACCTTTTTGGTTTATACAATATTTAAGATGTTGAAAATAAGCAATTGATAAATTAGATGAAGACTACATGCTTGTGAGAAATTATGTATCTGTCGATTGGGATGAGGATATCATACCTGTAGGGAATGGTTATTCTCTGTTGAACGAGAAGATATTTGTAAAATATTATAATGAACTCGCCAAATTAGATAGAAAAATGTGTGTGGGAGATGGGATATAATAGTTTGAATTTAAAACGTGGGATATAATCCACTTAAAAAAAGTTGAAAACAAAGAATTTTATTGCGAACTGACTATTCAATCTCGAAGAAATATCAACTATTGAATAAGAGCATAAAGATGATGACAAATTAATCAGAAATGAACCAAACGAATAAGTGGCAATTAATGAAGATGAAATTAACACACATTCTTTCGACTCCATCAATTGCCCAACAATTGAATTTGTGATTAAGCTCAAGGAGGAAGAATCTAAATAATTGATTTCGAATTGGATGGTATAGGCAATCACCTTGGAGGAGGAAATAATAAAATTTGGAGAATCAATTAAGAGTGGACTAAGGTCAAAAGAAGCAACATAATTAAGGCATTGAAAGCTTTGTTCAACATTCCATGATGCAAAACAACAAAATCAAGCTAAATACTATAAACAAAGGGTTTTTTTTTTTTTTTTTGGAAGGCAACCCAATCTTATTTCCATTTTATTTTTTATGCTTTTTAGATGTAGGATAGTTTATTTTAATGTCATTTTGGTATCACCATCCATGTCCCGTTTCCCTTTAGGCCCTAAAATGCATTGTTGGTTTATGAGATGTTTGGGCTAAGTACTATTTGTTCTAAGTTATTTGATCATTAATGTGTTATTTTTCCTCATTTTATAGTAACACTATATTGCGGAACTCCCAAACCAACATTGTCCAAAGGGACAACGGGATTAAGATGACCATCTAACTCTTGCTCTTTATGCCATTGCATCCACTACCTCCTAATAAATCCAATGCGTATTTTCATCCTTTTCTTCCTCGCTCATTTATATGTTTACTTATGTTTTGAGATATTCAGGATAATATCTACTTTAAATTTGGGGATCGAAAAATATTGAGTTTTTATTTTTGCGTGTTGTTGTGCATGCTTTATTATGAGAAAAATAAAAAAATGAAAAATTTAAAAAATTTCGAAAAAAAATATCTTATTGTTTTAGTTGTGTGCTTGTGTGGGTTATTTAGCTTGACCAATAACGATTGAAATTGTGCAGTAATTTAGGAACTGTGAATATATTGCATTCTTAGATTGATTGATGTTTTTCTATGTGAAATTTGATATTATACGCGCTCGTGAATTAAGTTAGACATTATGATTGAATGGGTTGATTCGTATTTTGTTAGGTTGAAATAGTGGATCATATATGCTAAATTCAAACTATTTTATTATACATCCTTTAAATCAAATCTAGCATAGTTTGGGGGTGATTTTACTATTATAGGAAGATATGGATATGAATAATGATTACATGTGTGAAAAATCTTATGTGAATTGTTTAAGATCAATAAAACAAAATAAGGTAAAAGTCTTAAGTTAGAGGTCGGTTTGCTTGAATGTATGTTTAATGATGGGCATTGCACTAATCAAGGAAGAAAAAAATATATATTTGGAAAATTCTTTTCGTAGTCTTTATGACTCGAGTTGTTAAGACTGTAAGGTGTCTAAAACATGTTGTCCTAAAATCATCTGATTTAGGAGTCATCGACTAAAAGCTCGCTATATAGGTCATTTTAAAAACTTAATAGAGAGAATGCAGCAAATAGAACAAATTAGAAAATCAGAAAAGAAGGTACATGAAACATAGGCATACCACTTGACTTGGTTAAGTCCCAAACACTTATTTAAAAAAATTTGACTTTAGATAAGAGATTATTGGCCTAGTTGAGTTTTGGAGATTGAACCAATCAAAATAATTGGAAAATCCTTGTTTGTTGAAGTGTTGGCTAGCAATTAGTGAAATCTATCTAAATTAGAGAGATGAGAATAAGAATGAAGATTCGACCTTAGATTACACCCTAAAAAATAGTTAAAAAAAATTAGTTTAGGGTATTTAAATCTTACGAGTGATCAAAACATAAATTTGACTATTGAGAGTTGGGAATTGAAACAACTTGTGAAAACATGATGTTGTACTTAATTTTTCACACACACATATCAATTTTGCATTGGAAAAGTGGATTTTGATTTTGGTAATGTAACCTTGAAGCTATTTATAGATTTAATATCGTGATTTCAATTGTGTGATGAAAGTCATGTAATTTAGCCAAACCTTTTGCATGTTTGTGTGTGTTTCAAGTTAGGATATTGTTTTGTTTGAGAATAAACAACTGTTCAAGTTTTGAGGTTTGATAATTATATTTTCTACACTTATTCGAGGCTTGAAGTAATGAGATTTTATAGTTCTTTTGATGAAATATTACCTAATTCGTTATGTATTGTGTTTAATAGGTAAAACTCATGATTCGATGAATAATTGTAGAAAACAAGCAAAAAATAGAAAAGAATCGTGAAATTTAAGTGTAGGGAGTAAATTGCAACATACTAAAAAATTATGCTGGGCCACATAATAAAGATTTGAGAGTGTTATGGGTCAATTTGATGAAGAAAGATGTTACAGGGATGAAATATAATCAAAGTTTTTTCACACATCAAGTTTCAGCCGAAAAAGTTATGCTCTGAATTTCTAGCCTCAAATTGAGACTCGTTTTTGACATAGTAAATGTTAAAATTGGAAAATAATATCTAACTAAGAATTCTATCCCTTTGAATTCGCTTTCCATCCGACTATAAATTACTTCAATCGGATATTGGGAGAGAAAAAAATGACAACAATAATGAAGACTGCTTGGCAGCCAAAATTTAGCCTATGTGACCACAAGGATTTTTGTATGGCCACATTCATCTCCAAAACAGTAACATGTGCGAATTAACGTTCTAACATGCAGCTGCAATCAATTATACCATGTGGTTGCAAGGCACAATTCCAAGGAAAAAATCTGATTTCCTTCTTTTGATGAAATTGTATATGAAAACAAAACATCCTATATATTCCAAAACTCAACCGAACATCCCAAACCTCCATTTGTCCTAATTCTACATATTTTGGAGGCGAAGAAAAAGTCTATAAATCAAATCATGGTGTATCATACA
Source organism: Fraxinus cuspidata (assembly GCA_903798385.1). Classification (NCBI taxonomy): domain Eukaryota; kingdom Viridiplantae; phylum Streptophyta; class Magnoliopsida; order Lamiales; family Oleaceae; genus Fraxinus; species Fraxinus cuspidata. The sequence continues at coordinate 7,126 of CAIGRP010095626.1, read as the reverse complement.
AGGAATTTGAAAACTCATAGCCTAGTTTCAAAATTCAAACCAAGAACATAGATCTTTCCTACTTCTTCATTAATTCTTATTTTCGGGTGATGTTTTTCCAATGTAATTTAATTAAAAGAATGTTTGGCTAGATTTTTCTTGTATTGGATTGATGATGAACCTTATAAGTTTTTAATTTCAATTCAAGATTTGTTAGTTTAGTGATTCTCTTGAGTTTTTGATGACTTAAGCTTTCATAGTGCGTTGTTTGAATGATTGACCACAATATAGATAACTTGTTGCCTATTCGTGTTGGGAAGCTCACAATAGGTAGAACACTGCATATTTAACATGTAGACAATAGATATTAGTAATAATAATCATGACATGTACAATCTTGTGTGATAAATCCTATAAATTAATGCATGTTTTTTCATATGAATTCAGACTAGGAATAAAATCGGGTTGTATTAAACATAGGATTAATATATCTTGAAAAATAATATTGAATAACACTGGATTATCAATTGTCATTAACACTAGAAAACAGTTTCTATTTTTTCTTATGGGTTGAGAATTAAAAATAGCACTAATAGGTGGATTCAAAAGTCCAATATATTCATACCATATTGATAAAACCATTTTTAATTGCTTTCTTAGTTAGAATTAGTATAAACAACATATACAATCTCTTTTGTGTTACAATACGTCGAATTTGGTAATAACTAATACACTATCATTAAACATTATTCCTCGTAGAATAATAACTCAACTTAGTTATCATATTATTTGTCAACAATCCCGTACACTTGCTGGTTTTGTCCAAATAGTATGTCCAAACCTTTCTTGAGCAGTCTTTAATTATAGAAATGAAGTACCTATTCCCACCAAAAGTGGAATGACTTTAAGGTCCCCATAAATCTGAGTGAAAATAGTCTAAGGGCCTGTTTATAGTATGTGACCCAGTCTTAAAACTCACCCTATGAGACTTACCCAACACACAGGTTTTACAAAATTCAAGGGGTTCTACCAAGTAGTTTTTGATTACTTGGATACTTTAGACCCCTATTACCAATATGACCCATTCTGTGATGCCATAGTTAAGATTTATTTTCAATTACGGTAAAATAACTAGAATCTTGAGGACTAACAGTGTCTTCCACAAGGTAATACAAACCATTTTACTTAGGTCCTTAGGTCCTTTTAAAACAACTAGGAAACCCTTCATCACTTTCACAATGTTTTTATCATATTTGAAAGAATGCACTTCATCTTCAAAAATTTCCAATAAGATGAGATTTCTTTTTAGGTTTGGGACATGTCTCACATTTTTTATTTGTCTGACAATACTGTCATGCATTTTGATGCCAATGTCACCAATCCCAAGAACACTTTGAGAGTTCTTATAATTCCATATATACTTTCCCAGGCTCTATTAACTTGTAGTTGTTAAACCAAGACTTATTAGGACACGTGTGGAATGTAAATCCTGAATCCAAGATCTATTCCTTATCAACTTCTTCATTAGATTACAAGTAGGCTGTCTAATTCAGAACCTACAACAGCATTATTCAATTCAACATTGTTTAGATCCTTCATTTTCTTCTTCCACTCAAAGCAATCTCTTTTAAAGTGTCCTAATTTCGTACAACTATAATGCTTTTTATTGCTTTTGTCTCTTGATTTAGATCTTCCTTTAGATTTTGATTTAAACTTTCTATTTTGGAAATTAGTTTCCTTTTCTATGTTCTTCCTCTTACAAACATCCTCTCATCTTTTGAATTTGTTTTTTTTTATTCTTTCTTTACTTCTCGAATTCTCTAGCTCTTAGAGCATTAGTACAATTACTTGTGTTAGTGCATATTTTGATCAAAATACTCAGGTAGAGTTGGGAATTAGTTCAAAAGAGAAAACAGAGGCTTTGATCAGTCTAGTTTAGAGTTGAATGAAAGTAAAACTTTGCCTAATTTGCCTCTACTACCAGTAACACCACATTATTCTATAACAAATGATAGACCTCGCTGAGAGATTAGACCTGCATAAAAGTATGGAGAGGCAGACTTGATAGCTTATGCATTGGTTGTGGCTAATAGTATTGATTTTACTAAAGAGCCTGCTACATATATAGAAGCAGTTAGTTGTAGTGATTTTAGCATATAGTTGATTGCTATGTAAGAGGAGATGGAGTCACTTAATAAAAAAAAGGACATGGGACTTGGTGAAATTACCCAAGGAAAAGAATGTTGTTTGCTGTATGTGGGTGTACAAAAGAAATGAAGGGACATCGGGATTGAAGAGGCCAGATTGGTAGCTAAGTGTTATGGTCAGATTCCAGATATTGACTTCATAGAGTTGTAAAGTATAGCTAGATTCGAGCTTTGCTTGGGATTGTGGCTAAGGTTGGTTCGAAACTTGAGCAGATGGATATCAAGACAACATTCTTGCATGGAGAATTTGAGGAAAATATTTACATACAACCAGAAGGGTTCATAGTTACTGGAAAAAAAGAAGTATGTGTGTTTGTTAAAAAAGTCCTTGTATGGACTGAAGCAGTCACTGAGGTAGTGGTATAAGAAGTTCGATTCGTTCATGACTACTCATAACTTTATCAGAAGTACTTATGATAGTTGTGTGTACTTCAGAAATGGAATGATGGATCAGTTATATATGTATTATTGTATGTTGATGATATACTGATAGCAGTCAAAGATAAGGCAAAGGTTAGAAAGGTGAAAACTCAGGTTAGTGAAGAGTTTGAGATAAAAGATTTGGGTACAATAAGAGATATTCTTGGTATGGAGATCTTGAGGGATGGAAAGCAAGGTGAATTCAGTAAAGACTTGCAGATTTCTATAGTTTATCGTGATAGAGTTTGATAATAGAAAACATGATTCGATTAGATGTTTCATGAGAGGACAAAACCTAATTATGTGAGGTATCACTTTGTGTGTGAAGTGATTGCTCATGGTTATATTGTAGTAAGCAAGGTTGATACAAAGGAGAATCTCACTAATATGAAGACAAAACCACTTCCAATTATTAAGTTTGAGCATTGTTTGAATTTAGTTGGTCTTTTTCGTTGATTTTAACTCGTTGGGGCTTGTGTGGAAGATGTGGAGTAGTTGTTTTGGGTGATTTGCAGAAGAGCATGGTTTAATTCTTTGCATTGGAATTTGGTTTAAGGTGAAAAATTGTTGAAGTATGACCTAAATTCTATTGAGTATTAGTGTTTTCATTGAAGAAGACTTGAATAGATCAAATTATGGAACAGGGAGAAAAAGTAGGTACATTTCTACTAGTTGTCTGCCCAGCTCCCGCTCGAGCGCTCCAAACAGGAGGGTTGGGGCTCGCTTGGCATCGGCTTTCTCTCGAGCGTTGGAGTCACCACTCTCTTGGCATTGCCTGTCGCTCTAGCAGCGGTTCATTCCGGCCCATGCCCATTTCACATTTTTACACGGTTTTAACACTCTATTCCTTCTAAAACTCTATGTTTAAGGTTTATAAATATGAACCACGACTTGAAAACATAAGATAACATACATAAAGCCTTGAGAGAGCTTTAGATCTTGGTTGAGAGTATTAAATCGTGTATAAACAACATTCATTATTGATTATATTGAAATACTCATCCTTCGCTGGATTTTTTTTTTTGTCTTGAGTTTCTACGTAAAATCTTTGTGTTCTTATTTGATTGATTATCACAACAATTACTATTAGTGATATCTACATAAGATGTATTTGAAACAATTTAACAGGATCAAGATCAAGAAAAGCCTTGAATCAAAATTATCAAAACTTTTCATGGTCAAATCATAGTTATCAAAAATAGTTACAAGGTTTCTTATAACATAATCAAGCACATGAGAAGCAAAGTTTAGATATTTTCAATGATGCTTTCATTTTGTGTTCCAATTGTATTCCATTTTAGTCTTTTGGTTAGAATGAAATTTGAGAATGAGCTTTCAAGAGAAATGACAATGTAAATTAATTGTAAAAAAGTCACTCAATACATATAAAACAATATTGAGGGCCAAAAAATAAATAAATTCAAATAATTTATCCACTTATTCCTTATTATTAATAAAATTTACTAAATATCTTCGGGCTATATTTAGAAGAAAAAAATTATTTGGTTTGATATATTTTTTTAATAAAAATTTATTGTCAAAAACTTTTCGACAATAAAATAGTCTTTTGAGTCAACTTTCTCATTCTCGAGGACTTTTTGTTCGGAAAACTTTAGAATAAAAAATATTTATTAGAGAGAAAAAAATAGATAGAATATATTTGATTTATTTTTCTCTTTGAGACCACGAGGAGATTCAGGTCATATTACTAAGTTTTGTGCTGTTTTAGTATTAGATTTTTACTTAATTTGGGTTTATTTTATTATATTTCAGTTTTGGACCCGTTTCAAGCAATTAGAAAAGAAAGAATGATCAATTGACCAATTGATGGAATTTTGGGGACTGATATGCATTTGAGTAAAAGTTGAAGTACTAAAATCGAAGTAATTTATTATGAAGGACCAAGATGAAAGAAAGAATGAAGAAATGACTAAAATGAAAATTCGAAATGTTTTTATAACTGGACAGCTGCTCAGTTATATAGGTAGGGCAGCCACCTGACCCTTAACCTTAATTACAGGGGCTACTTAGTATGTCTAGACAGCTAACCCGTTTACTACTGAGCGCCCACCCATGCCAATTCGGTTAGAAAATTCTGTTTCCTTCAGAATTCAATTCCAAGAAGGAAACTTTTGTTTGGGCCATGATATGCATGATTTTTAGAAATATTTTGGGACTTTTTAGAGGAATATGAATACCAACTCTCAAAACATAATAAAAGGGGGAGAATTAATTGTAAAATGAGGCAAAGAATAAAACAAGATCAAATCCAAGAGGTTCAATATTGAATTCAAGAATTTCCGTTTGATGAACAACTGTTATATCTTTTGTCTTATTCTTCTCAACATGTTAGGCTATATTTATCTGTGCTAGGAGAATGATGGACCTTGTAATGTGAATTTTTAATCTTTAATTTTACATATTTGACATTGAAAACACGTTTTTGGATTTTGAATGATTTATATAATTATTTTTCTCTATGATTATTGTGCACGGTAATTGTATGAATTTGGTGACTTATTTATGCATTCGAAAGAAGGAACATAGGTTCTACATGGTGTAAATTGTCATAGGGTCCAATAGGGTATAGAAATATACCGCTATAAAATTTGTTAAGTGTTCATAAAAAATCATACACTCTTGTATGTTCACATCCGTCATAGAAATATAGTCGGGTCATATATGAGAGTAAATTTAACATTATTTGAGAGAGATTGTTAAATAAAACAGGAAGATTGATTCTTCAAAATTCAATCATGTTGTCAAAGTGTAGAAATAAGATTAAAAATAATTATTGCATGGAAATTCGGAATCCTAGTGAATTTTTTTTTATTAAACACAACAATTTGCATTTAGCATAATTTGCATTTTGTTTAATTAATTTACTCATTATTGCATAAGTAGATTATTTTAGTCATAATTTTATCACAAACAAATACACTATATTATTCATTTTTCGGTTAAGGTCATGATAATTAAAATTGAACAAAATCAATTTCTGTGGGACGATAACAAACCGTGCACTTGCTGTGATTTTAATTCTAAAGATATTTTCATGAACAGGTTTTTGGAGTCATTTCTGGGGACTATATTTGAGTTTTAATTTCATTTATCTTAACACTAATTCAAACTTCTACGTGTATTCTTGTATTATTAATTTTTTTTTTCCATTTTAGTTTTTTCCCTCTTTTTTAGGATATAAGAAGACAAAAAATAGGAGGATAACAGATGACTATGGTTAATTTCAAGAAAATGCTCATATGTGACTTTATCATAGGACAACATCAATTGACATCTCAAGAAATTGATGATGGAGATATGCTTGTGGGAGATTTCATTATGGGACAGCGACTACGATATATAAAAGCGGAATGTGAACTTGATGAAATTGTCCAGGGTAACTTGCCTGTTGTATTGTTTCTCTCACCAAAATTTGACGTGGGTGATTTGCTTGTGAGATTATTTCTTTTACCGATTATTAATGAACATCAGTTAAGGAAATCAGATCCACCGAACTTCCAAAAAATACAACAAGAGGATGAGACTTTCCAAGAAGATGTCATTGTTTCTTTGCCAAAAGTTTTGGATACGATTGTTGAACTTGAGAAAACTTCAATTAAAGAAGAGGAGCATGAAAAGATCGAGAAATTAATCATAACAGGCGAAAAAGAACTTGTAACATTCAAAGAAGAGGAAATCCTCGACTTCATCGTTTGCTAAAAAATGGAGTTTGTGATTAAACATTATGAGGAGATTGAGATATACGTTGTTGAGTTCGAAACAGATGATGAGGGGAAGTCATACTACTTGGAGAAGGACAAGATTAAAATTTGGAAGAAAGTTGCAAAATGGAACAAAGTCAAATTGAGCAATTTAAGCAGGACCTCCAAAGCCATCTTCAAAATGCCATGAAACACTAGTAAAGACTTTAAATTAATCTTTCTAATGGGAGGCAACTCATTTTTCCTATCATTTACCTCTTGTATTGCATTATAAGTAGATTTTTAGGGATTGCATTAATATTTTAGGGCCATATTTAGGAACGCATGCATTTAAGTGGTTTGTTTTGAATACATTTTAGGTAGTATTTCAAGACTTGCATTAGTAATTTAGGCATGTTTACTTATTCTAGCATTATATTGAACTTGCATTGATGTGATATGCATTCTTAAGGTTGAACATAGATTTCAATCTCCAACAAATTTGAAAAACTTAAGGTATGTTCTCTTTACCATTTTCAAGTCGTTTTCTTTTTTCGATTTTCTAAAACGGTGAAAACACTTCTCTTTCCTATTTTCGAAAATGCATTTTTGAAAACAAGTTATAAAGTTATAAAGAAAATTCAAAACGACAAATTTGTCGTTTTGGGTATTTTCAGTTATAATCAAGTCAAATTTTTCAAAACGCGTTTTAGGTGTTTCCAAAACAATTTTTCAAAATGCTAAAAAGAACATATTTTCAACAATCTCAAAATGGACACTCAAAACACAACCCAAAATGAATTCAAAACTTAAAACACA
>CAIGRP010095622.1:0-28913 GCA_903798385.1 Fraxinus cuspidata | reverse complement strand
TTTGTCAATATTTTACTCGTTAAGTTGGTATTTAACTACTTAAATACATTACCAACAAAATATTGGTATTAATATTCAATTGTAGCTATCCTTCAAGAAAATAAATGTGCAGGTTTTGTGCTGCCTTATGTATCCAAGCATTGGCTCAAATTACAACCCACATTTATCTGTCTAAAAAATCTTGAAGTTGTTTTGTGGTGTATTTAGAATTGTGAAATGGCTAGGGTCGATCGATGTGGTGTAACGCAATAGACTACTTCACGATTTGTATAGCCATCGGTTATAATGGAATGTGTCATGTTCTATCAATGCTAGCAAACCAGCTCAACTCGTCCAAAGTATTTTAAGGTCACTGAACAAGGAGACTGTGTTTAATGGTCAACATGTGGACAAGGTGCCAAAATTTAATTAAAATATTTCATTGAAATGTAGAAATTTTCAGAAAATATATTTACTTTTTTTTATGTAGTCATGTTAACACAAGTTGTGAAAACATAACTTGAACTAACTCGATAAGACTTGCTTCATACGTCTAGTCCCGTTATTTATAGCTACTAAATTTTGATTTTTGAGAGACCCATTAAAGAAACTAAGTACTTGGTGGAGTCTCATTTTTTTTTAATAAAAATGCATTTTGGAAAAGTATTTTTATGGAGAATTTGTGGCTAAAAAATGAGAAAATATTTTGGATTTGCGTATAATATTATTTTATTGAAAAAATTTGTGATTGAAAATAAGATAGAGATAATTATATTTTGAAAATAATGAATACCACAAAGGGGCCAAACCTGAGCTATAGGTAGAGAACACCATGCACATAACTCTGCCAAAATCCATATAGCCATTTGGCTAAAAATGGAATTTTATTAAAATTTAGGAGTCCCAATAAAATAGAAAATTTCATTAATTGAAAGTATTTGAATATATTTTAATGGACTTCGTGCCTATAAATACGGAACTCCATATTATTTTAGTTTGATCCCTTGAGGATTACAACGGATTTCGAACCCAAAACTATTTACATAAAAAATAAAAGAAATTAATACAAATAAAATATATGAATATTAATAAAATATCTCATTTTCAATTTTCTTCTTAAAATTATAAAATAGTTTGTGCATATTTTGTACGTAATACTCGACACCATAATGATAATTTATTTTTAATGTCTAATTAATTTGTTATATTATTTGCTTGACTTTGTAGGTTGTAAAAATTTTCAAATTGAACTAATGTTTAATTTTTCAATATTTATTTGTTAGATTTTTTAGATTGATAAAATTAGTTATTATAAATGACAAAGTTATGAATTTCTGCAGTGTAGAGTTCTATCAAAATTTTTCGAAATTTATAATGAAATTTTTTAAAATATATTCAAATCCAAGAAATTCCTCATCTGAAATTTTAATGAATTTTTAAAATATTATAAATTCTAATAAATTTCGTGAATATAAATTTTCACAGAATCCTTAAAAAATTCAATAAGAATTATGAAATTTTAAAAGAGTTTGTTATATTTGTTTTTAAGCTTGAAATCTATCAAAATCTTTTAAAATTCCTTTATTATTATAAATAAATAACAAAATGCCTTCTATTATGAAATTACAAAAAGGATAAACACAAGTAAACAAGATTTGCGTTATTTTATAAATAAACCCTTCTACATGAACATTTCCCAACACAACATCCATGTTTTGATAATACAACTATTTTGGACTCAGACAATTTTAGAAATCAAACTCTTAAAGTACGGTTCTAGACATCTAAGCCGCAAAATTTACATTTTCATCTTGCTTTTGTTTTTTGTTTTTTTCTTTTTGAATATGACATTTCCTTTTAAGATGTCTCAATATGACACAATTATTGTAAGGGCCTTTCCTTTTTCTTGGAATACTCATTTTTGAATCACACTCCCTTTTCATGTCATTCTTGGAATTTTGCTGGACTGCATTTTTTTCCTCATTCCACCACATGTTTTGTAGAAGTTATTAGTTTTGAAATCTTCCTCAATCTAGAGATAACGATCTTTCATGTTATTAATATTTTTCTTGTAGTCATTCAAAGTGGAAGAAAGTCTTTCAGTATAATCAATGATTTACAATAGATTCATCCATGTTCATATTATATTGTAACATCTGATTGTAGATATGAAAATTTTCATGAAATTGTTCTACTATTTTTCGAATTTTAACCCTGTAATATTAAAATAGGGCAAATGTCAAGTACTTCTTGTAACGTCTCCCAAATTTATGTGGTGTACTTGTTTTAGTATTGATCTCACACTGCATCTGATGTAGCATTGCAAATTTGCATATGTGATCAGCTTGCTTACCACTTTTGACATGCTCTAGTTTGTGCATAACTTTCTTCTTTATTCTCTTTGGGCTTTGGAGAGGTTAGAATGTAAACCATGTTCAACATTATGAGTAAGAAGTGATTTTTTTTTTTTTTGCCAATGTCTAGAGTTTGCACTATCGAATTTTTCAAACTCAACAAATTCTAGAGAAACATCTTGTTTTCATTTTCTCTCTTTTGTTATGTTTTTTTCCCTTTTAATTTATTTTAAATTAGAGGGTAGAATTGTCCTTTTACGAACTTTAACAGCAAAAAATGGATGGAAATTGTCAAGAGGGACGATATGAGAAAATAAATGAAAGGTTGAGAACACGAGAGGAGATAAATAAAGGATTGGAGGTTATTGTTACAAATGGAAACTGGTGGGAACCCCACAGTGAAATTTACCCAAAAAAAGTATAATTAAAAACATTTTCTTAAAAAAACCTAGATTTAATATTTTTTTCTTTAATTCCTTATTTCTTTGAACTTGAGAGATTTTATCCTTGGATCTTTGCCCAAAAAATTCTCTCTTTTCTTTTTCAAAAAAATAAAATAAATAAAAAAATTAATTCGATTCAAAGAGTCGAAATCCAACAAATTCAGGCCACTGTTCCACATAACTGAATCAGAAACAAATTTTGAGAGGGAGACCATCAAATTTTCCGAATATTTCGGCAAACAACACTAGATTGTAGAGTGTAAAAGCAAAAAATATGGATAGACAAACCCTAGCTTCATCTTCTTCAACCACTAATAGTGGTAACCCGATCGATTCTGCACCTCCAGAAGATGCTTGGGTTAATACATATCGAAAGCTACTCCCTCGGTGGCAGTCTCTCCCTGGCTCTAACCAGGTACCATCTTTTCTACTTTTTTTTTTTTTATTACTGTTTTGGATTTTCCTGAGAATAATCCACCCCAGAAAATTCTATGTATGAGCTTGCTACATGCCCTTTTTGTAGTAATTTCTGGCTAGAGATACGCTGGTGTCGTGAAGATTTGAGTTTGATTGGTAATTTGGTTGTTGTACTCGGTCGAATTGGTTGTTGCAGTAATTTACTGTATCTAGTTCAAATTTTGAAAGCCCATGAGGAAAATAAATTTGTTCTATGTTATTCCATCTTACGTACATTGCTTGATGAGTACTATATTTTTGCGGGAATTTACCTGTAAAAGAAATAAATAAAAGAGGAAAGGGCCTATATGAGAGTGATCTCATTCTGCACTTTACACTGACGATGCCAATTGTGGATTCATGGTACATAATTTATGATTCTATTGTTATTATATACTACAGGTTATGTACCATTGCTTGCATATATTGAATTGGATAATAAGGTTGACTCCATGTAATTTGATGGAAAATGGTCATGTGAGCTTGTGTTGCTGATGATATGTTGTTAGACTGTTCCCTCGACAGTCTTGAGAGACATCTGATATTATCTCGCTAATCTTCAATGTTTGGGTAAATGGACTAGCATGCCATAGGAAACCTTAAGAACTAGTAACTTCCTTTTGAAAAGTTGAAATCCTAATTTTCAAAAAACTTCACATGGTTACTTAAGACCAAGGAGAAAGAGAAAAGTTGTGATGTAGACAATCCTAATAAATATAGGATAGTAGATACTTAATATTATAATAGGATTTTTATTTCCTTTTAAATTAGGATTTTAGTTTTCTTTCATTTAGTTTCCTTATATTGTTAAGATTGGAAAATTATTTTGTCAATATAAAAAAGGTTTTGTGATCTTTTTAATAACCTATTCAATACAATAAAATTATTCTCCATTAATTTTCGAGTTTTTCAACTTTCCTCTTGTTTTAAATAATTTAATTTCGATTTGCACCAACATTGGTATTAAAACAAGGATTTTTACCTAACTTGACGACTAAGGATGGTAGTAGTGAAGTTCGAGCATCGACAACAAAACATCGAGCAACGACTTGATGTGGTCAACAAATGTCTTCAAAAAAATCTAGTAGACCTTAGCTGCATTCATCATTGAAGTCAAATGTGATCTTCTAGGACAGCAAGTAGCTCCGACGGATGACCACATTAACCATGGCGATTCAAATTCTGACTGTTATTGTCGGATGGTGAGAACGAAAAAGTTATAAGGATTTTGTGGAGGTCTCCTAGGGAGATACAAAGCAGCCCAATTTTAAGAGTTACAAGATTTTAGAACATATGCACAATCAAAGACAAAGAATGCAACTTGATCATAAACAAATGAAAATAGTGAGAACATGGTATGCAAAGCAGTAGTGACAAGTGAGACCTTTAGAATTGAAGATGGTAAAATACTCATCCTGCTATCAACTTCCACCTAAGAAGCATCAACACGGACACGTGTCCGACACGATACGCCGACGGGCGACTTTTTGAAAAAGTTCCGACATGATACGTTACCGACATGTTGATAAAAATATTATTTTGTTAAATTTTAATTTTTTAAATTTAATATTCTAATGTAATTTTTTTTTTAATATTTATTGCATCATATATAAATAGTCAATAAAAAATAGAAATCGAACTTGACATTAAATTCATAAATGTTTCTTATTAACCAAAGTTCAATTTTTATGTTTTTCCAACTACCTTCTTGTTTCAAGAATTTTAATTCTGCTTCCTCACCAAGCTGCCTATCTAATCAATCTTGTTTTTATCCTAGATATAAGAATTTCGAACTTTTCTTGTTCTCTTCGCATTTGCGCACCGTGATAAGCTAATCCTTTTAAGTAGAGATGTTGAACTCGAATTTCTCGTAGCCTTGTTGATATATCATATGCGTTCTTTTTTAGAAGTTGGTACTTGTTCTAAAATGTTGAGCTTTGTGTTCTTGGACAGTATTTGCTTTAAATTTTCTCTTCTGGAAACCTTTTCATTGAAAGGTCTCCCAAAACTTAATTTTCTTTTCATTTATTTTTTTTTTCTCTCACCATTATTCTTCTCTTTGCTGGTTCTGTTTGGCAGTCAACAATCCCAATTGAGATATCGAGAGTTAATCAGGTTGATGCTGCGAGATTGGACATTGAAATGTCAGCCATGTTGAAAGAACAGTTGGTGAAAGTCTTCTCTTTAATGAAGGTAAAATCATGTAGACAACTTGATTACTCACCCCAAAATAGAAGTTTCTATGAATATATTGGGATCTGGTGGGCATTTAATTTTTCCATTCTGTTTTTTGGATTTAGCCAGGAATGTTATTTCAATATGAACCGGAACTCGATGCATTTCTCGAGTTTCTCATCTGGCGATTTTCCATCTGGGTCGATAAGCCTACTCCGGGTATTGCTCTCATGAATCTGAGGTATAGAGATGAACGTGCAGTTGAAGTGAGAGGAAAAGGTTCGGAACTCTTGAAGTGTTTTATGTATCCTATCATTTGATTTATGTCTCTACATATCCTCTTGTAATTGTTCTATATATTCTCAATTGATCAGTCTAGGTTGTTTTATCGATTCTGTAATAAAATATGGACAAGCTTTAGTGTTAAAACATTTTGCCTACTTAAGTGAAGAGTGACAACAACAAACTAAATATTTTTCCCTACATGAATTCTTTTTTGCCACTATGTTCATTGTATTGATCTGATGGAAGTTCTAAAGCAGCTAGATCTTAGCAACTACAACACGCCATGTTGATTTCAGTTTAGTGTTCCTCTTTTAACTTGTTCTCAAGATCATATCACTCTTATAAATGGAAGGGCAAGGTTCTGGTATGAGAAGAATGATTCCCTGCCTTTGCTTACCTTACCGTACTACATAAGGCTTCATTGGCTCCCATTGTGATCTAAATGATGTATTGTTTGATAATTTTTGCAATTGCAATATTCTTTTGAATCTTTAACGTTCCTGCCTTTATTAACCAACTCATGTTCAATGTCTATGTTCCTACGTGTCATCTTGCAGTCAGGACAGGGTTGGAGGGGCCTGGACTCACAATTGCACAGAAGATCTGGTACTGCGTTGCCACTGTTGGCGGTCAATATATCTGGGCCCGACTTCAGTCGTTTTCTGCTTTTCGTAGATGGGGTGACACAGAGCAGGTATACTCTTTCTGCAGGATCAAATCTAGTTTACTTTCTCTCCCTCTCTCTCTCTCTTGTATGCACTCGTAGACAGGTAAATTAATGGATAGATTTCCACCAGTGTACTTATATCAATGGATCTATTTGTATATTGTGATTATATGTATATACAATGGGTGTGCACATTTTTTTTGTGTACATGGTGACACCATATATTGAACAACTAATCTTCTTCAATATGTTCTTCAGAGATCGGTGGCACGTCGAGCATGGTTTCTAATACAACGTATAGAAGGTTTTTTCAAAGCTGCATCTTTCGGCAACCTACTTATATTTCTTTTGACAGGAAGGTATATTTATAGGACGAAGACTTCTTCTTTGCATCATTATTTGAATGCATATTTGTGTTAAAATGAAAACAAAGATTTAAAAATCTGAAAAGGATAGTTTTGAATAGATGATGTCATTCGTCACTACAGTCTGAGTATGCCTGGGCATTTCAGTTATATTTGGTCAATGAGGTTGACTTGGATTTGAAAATGTTTCTGTTTTCATTATATCATTTGAGAGACTGAGTATTTTGAATGAGAAATTTTAGTTGCAAGAATGGACATGCTTTTCGTTATGCTATGCTACTATTTTTATTACATAATGGAGAAAGAAAAGTACTAGTCCATTTGATCATGTCATTGATACCATATAAAATGGAAAAGTCTAATTGAGGGTAGATTAGCTCAATTAGGGTTCTGAATAAATAGTAAATTCCGCTTCTAAAACTGCATTATATGCGTTGTCCGGAAATGTGAATTCATTGTCAATCTCACATTGCTTAAAGAGTACCCATACAATGGAAGAGCATATTCAACGTGAAAGAATTCTGAGACTAATTAGGGTTGAGATTGAAGTTGCAATAATTTTTTTCTCTTCATACTTGTGCAGGTATAGGAGTCTTATTGAGCGAGCTTTGCAGGCAAGACTAGTCTATGGAAGCCCTAATATGAATAGAGCTGTAAGCTTTGAATATATGAACCGCCAGTTGGTGTGGAATGAATTTTCGGTAAATTTCTTCTTTGCTTAGCATTAAGTAGTTGATTGTTGGAAAATTATCTCAAGTGCACGATGAAACATAGTTGCTGCCAAAATAAGATGCTCAAAAGCATCTTTTAAGCTTATTCAAACATGCTCGCAGCATTAAGTAGAAATGTGGTTTCACTTTTTTCCCCTTTTTTTGTTCCAAACCTGCTCCCCCCCGGCCCGCCAACCCCAACAACCACACACACGTTAATTTTCTCTTCTGAGGATTACCATCTGAAGCGTAAGTGAACATGCAGGAAATGCTACTGCTACTTCTTCCTCTTCTCAATTCATCATCTGTCAAAAGTTTTCTCCTTCCATTCTCAAAGGATAAATCTTCAAATTCACTGGGGAATGAAGCGTTATGCCCCATCTGCCAGGCGACTCCAACCACTCCATTTTTAGCACTCCCATGTCAGCACAGGTATTTTTATTGTTCGTTGTTTGTAGATACTTTTGTTATAGTTGATGCTCTTAAACTGCAATTATAGATAGCAGAGTTAAGGTTTCTCATGTCACCCAATTTGTGAAGATATATAAGAATTGCTTCAGCACCATCTTGAATGTGGTCCAGTTCTGCATTCTCACAATGAGATAGAAAGAAAGAACGGATATGATATCTAATATATCTCAGAATTACTTCTTGATAATAGCTTAAAGTGAATGTCTTTTTCAAAAAACGGTAATTTTAAATGGCTTGTTTTGACAGGCAAGATGAAGAGCGACATCTCTCTAATGTTTTCTTATTTCCATTTTCTCAATCAAAATATCATTCTTTATGCTTAAAAATGGACAAAACATCTATTCACCACTACTAAAATTAATTTTCAGTGGAAGTAGAGTAGCCGGTCAACTTGCCGTACTCCTTGGATAAGGCAAGTTTAACCTGTCTACGAGTTGGGAGTGTTTTGAGAGCTGGGTCCTCTATTCGTCCAACTTTCACAATCTGTCTACTAGAGTAGAAATTCGATACCATGGTTCTCATTTCAAAAAAAATTCTCCAATTCAAAACCTTCCATTCCCACCAGCTTCCGTAATTAAGCAATTAGTCTCTTCAATTAATGCAACGAGCCTTCAATACTTAGGAGAAATCTCAAAACCCATAGAAGAATAAGAAGGGCAATCTGGAATATGGAAAATTAAAGGCTTTTGATAAAAAAAATAAAAAATAAAATTGCTCTTTGGACTTGAACCTGTGTACTTGGTTCATCAACTAATTGCTTACCATCAAACCGCAACTCTAGAAATCATGGCAATACCTATATAATGATTACCTCGCTTTGATTTACCACGCTTTATTCTGGCCAATGTAAACATAGAATACTGATTCCTCCATCTGCTACTTATGAATGTAAAAACTTCAAAGTATGGCTTTAATCCTAATCTTGTATTAGTACTTTCCCTATTCTAAAACACAGTTCTAATGGAGTATATATTTATGATTAAGGATATAGAGCGGGTGGTGGGTAGCAGGAATCGAACCGACACAACATAAATGTCTTAGCTTAAAAAGTTTCATATACTAATGAAGAAGTCAATTTTGAGATAAATAAATTTTCTTATTGGTCAAAGTTGAAATTATTTATTTTGACAGAAAAGTAATTTACTTTCAGGTTAACTTCAAAGTAAGAAGAAATTAAGTTAATGCAAGTCTTTTGCTGCCAGGTACTGCTACTACTGTCTTCGAACACGGTGTTCTGGATCTCTATCATTTCGGTGCTCAAGGTGTAATGAGCCAGTTGTCGCTATGCAACGGATTGGGGGTTCTTTCAATAATGTTCCTCAGAAAGAATGACACTTCTACAAGTTGAACGAAAAAATAATGTATGACAATGGCCTGAAGTTGGCATTGCCATAGAATTAAGGAAACAATTTCCTTTATAAAGCAATTCCTGCACTGCATTGAGTGCCTGAATTTTCCATGGCCAGTTATAAATCGCCAAGTTCTCAATTATTCACTTGTTCATATATTTTGTTTAATCTTTTTCCAACTCCTCCAATGATCAAAATAATTTCATTTTGGAAAATTTGCAGTTACACTCCCCAAACTTTCAGACATAATGTACATAAGTCTGACATTTTCTGGCATTTAAGTCCCCAAACTTTGATTTTTGGAGCATGTCGGTCCCTATTGGATGGTAACTGTCCATGTTTCTGTCAAAGGGTCACCTGCTTTTCTTGTGATGACTTATTTGAGGGTTACTTTTAAGTCTTTACGTCGTCGCCCTTTTTACTGCCTTGGAGTGGATTGCGTGATGAAAATAATCATCAAATAAGTCACGCATGACTGGTTGGCGAAAAAATTATCCCTTCAATCTGGACCCACGTGTACCAGAAATGAAGGTTTGGGCGATCTATGCAATCCATGTACGACGTGCTTTTTTTTTTTTTAACTTCTGCCACAAATTTTCTCAACTGCCATTCTTTGGACTCATCTGGTGATTTGTTGTACATTTTAACTAAGGTTCCTATGGGAAATTATATTCACGTCTTGATTAAGAATAAAACTCGGGATCTGAATGTCACATAGTTAATGGTGCCATCTTTATCCAGAGGAGGTAGGATCATGGTTTATATGTCGGCTCTTATTTTTGTACCAGAATTTATGTAATATGATATTCCCACTAGTGGAAAAGCGTGCAAATTAGCCCAATAACAATCCCAATAAAGGCTTGCTAGGATAAACTATTGCAGCATTGCTACCCCACCAGTAGATAGCTATACAATGTGTAACATATTCTCCAATTATTGTGATTCGGATCGATGAAGGGACGTAGCAGATTGGATCGTTTTATTATTTTGAGATTGTAGAATCATAGTATAGGAAGTTTAACAATTATAACTTGATGTATCGAAGAATGACATTTTATTGAACATTATTAGACAACTATAACTCGAACATTACTATACAACCTTATTAGAATTGTAGGATCGAAATTTTAACAACTATGGCTCCCAAGAGTTGTTTTCTTGATGGGGAAACTGGACCCTGGCCATTGATTACATTTGGGAGGAAGAAAAGTAAAGATGGTATCACAATTCATAATTTCCTTTCTATGTTGAGTCTAATCAATTAACCTCTATTCTGATTAAAGTGTTAGCTGGACATCTGATCTAACCAATCAATGGCTAACTTCCTTTTTTTGAGCTAGACAACGAGTCAACATTTGTTCAACTATAATTTATGATGTTTTGCCTGGTATTGGACGAGATAATTCATTTTCACCAATACCTGATCCCAGGGGAAGGCCTAGCTCCTTTCCTCCCAATGGGTCACTATCTCCCTCTCATTAAATTTTTTTCTTCTATCTCTGCAGCCCGACTCTTGTTTATCAAACTAATTATTGCTTAATCTGGGAAGCTCGATTGTAAAGTACTTGACAATGTTAAGAACGATACAAAGCAAAACTTGTGTCAAGAATACTCTCATTAAAATTTTTTCTCCAATAATTGCTTGTTTCTTAAGTTCGATTTTACAATGCTAGACAATATTAAGAAAAAAGCTTAGAAATACTTTTAACTTTAATTATAGTGTTCATTCTTATTCAATACTAAGTATAAAACGTATTGAAAATACTCGTACACCTCAATAAACATTCTGATGCTAACCTAGCTCTACCACCCCAATTCAAGGAAGTAATTAGCTCCACCAATATTTGTTTTTTGGCCTGAAAACACTCCTCGCCAGCTTTATTTGTCCCCCTTTATGATAAAGCTAAAGCAACAGTAGAAAAAAATAAAAATAAATGAAAGATGGAGGAAGAGGAAACATTTACAATGGTTTCTCAACCCCCCACCCCCACCCCAAGCCATGCCACACCCCAGTATAAAGCACAAAGTCTGTTGGCAGAGACATGAATTTTTCTCAGCCTCTTCTGAGAAAGCAAAAGCAAACCCTGAAAAGATTTAACAAAAGCTAGTCTTTTTGGTACAGAAACAAGAAATTAAAGATGAAAAAATGAAAGAGGGAAGTGATCTTTTTCATGATATTTCTGAAGAATTGGAAGTTTTAATTTGGTGTTGATTTTCAGTAACAGATGATGGCCGGAAACCCTAATTGGTGGATCATTAATGGCATGCAGCCACAGTATCAGCATCAGATTTCTTCAAGAGAATTATCAACAGCTTCTTCTCAATATTTATATGGATCTTCTTCATTTTCTTCCAACTCTTTTTCTGATCGTCATACCAATCAAGAATTCCCGTTACGATCATGGAGCCAACTACTTCTGTAAATCTCTCTCTTTCTCTCTCTCCACACACACACCCCCACATGCAGACATATACTATATTTTTTGTAGGTCTTGACCATTTATTCATAAGGAGTGGGGTGGGAGGCTGGGGGAGGGGTTCTGGTTCTTGAATTGGCCGTAGTTCTTGGCTGGGGCCTGGAAGCATGTCTGAGTAGCTTTTAAGTCTCAACCTTTAAAAATTTTCTTCCTTCTCTAACTTCTCACTTCATGCTTCTTAATTTATGCATCTCTCTCGGCTAACTATATCTAGGCTATATAACTTTAACAACCTGTTGTAAAAGTTTAAGATGTTAGAAACATAGTTCAATATTGTAACAAAGCAGCCAACAATCGAAGGGGGTTCAAGTCTCGTCGCCACCATGTATGAAAATTGTGCATAGATGAAAAATGATTTTGACTTGAGGAGGGCATATTGAAGATTAAAATTAGATAAATAAATTGTCCAGTCTTTGACAATATAAATTTTTAGATAAGATGAGCTCAATTTTCTAGCCTTTTCTTCTCGTGGGTTTGACTTCAATTATTGTACTCCTTCAGGGGTGGATTTACTGGTGATGAAGATAGGTTTGGTACCACTCTTTTGCAGCAGAAAGCGTTGGAGAATTGGGAAGACGGAGTTTTGAACTCATCATCGTTTAGGGTTCCTGTTCTTGATGTAAAACAAGAGAGCAACCACTATTACAGACAAGTAGATGATGAATATCAGGCCTGTAAATCCTCTTGGCCTCAAGTTATCCCAGTTTCATCCCCTAATTCCTGTACAACAAGTTTAAGCAACAGCTTCTTGAATTTCTCAAGCGCCAAGGGAAATCGAAAGAATAAAAATCCAGATCAATATTCATCTGAGGTGGGGAAATTTCTGTCCCTGATGCCACATTTTTCAGTCATAAATCAATGATTTTTCCCCTACTGTGAAAAAGAAGCGTTTTTCTCTTTGCACCCCAAAACCTGCTTATAAATAATCACTTGCTTGACAATAACCTACCGGATTAATTTGAGTTTTACTAAATTATTAACAACTTTTTTAATCAAACTGAGGTATATAGTGTCAGATTCTTCAGTTTTTCTTGATTATTTTCTCCCTTCATTTCTTTGAGATAGTGTAACAGCACGATCACTGGTGGGATATCTAAGAAGCCTAGAGTCCAACAGTCATCTACTCAACCAGCTTTGAAGGTCAGGAATCTTTCACTAATTGTCGGTTTCCCTTTCTTTTCTTTTTTTTTTTTTTGGCGAATTACGCTAGCTAAACCTAGGCGGGATTTTTTCAAAAACCTATCAGATTCTTTAGCATTTTGAACTTGAACTCGTGTAAAATGTTCGCCAACTCTTGATGCAGGTAAGAAAAGAGAAGTTGGGTGATAGAATATCAACTCTTCACCAACTTGTTTCCCCATTTGGAAAGGTAAATTATAACTATACATACTTGTACAGACCATACTGAACACAGTGATCACTGAACAGAACATCTTAATTAATTTAAGATAAAACCCATAATATTCCAAGAGAAAAGATCTGTTTTTTTAACTTTAATCTTCCCATCTAGGCTTGTCTTTTAAGATTAAAAGAAGACTTTAATTTGTTGAACATGACTTGGATGCTTCCCTTTTGCAGACTGACACTGCATCTGTCTTATCTGAAGCCCTTGGCTACATTAGATTCCTTCAAGCTCAAATTGAGGTAATGCTTCACATTCTGTGCAGAAAATAATCAGTAAAAGAAAATCTGTGCAGCACTCGATATTAACAAAATTTTAACTTCTTTTTCGTTTTTTAAATCTGTTCATTACCATTTTTCTCGTGCCTTGAATTCAGGCAATCTGCTCTCCGAATATGCGCAATACATCAGGAAGCATAGGTCACCAACAATCTGTAAGTATCTATACATGTGCATTAATTTCACATTTTCCAATGCAAGACCAAGATCCTCTCTCTCTCTTTTTCACACACAATTACACACTCACGAAGACAGTGTACATGGACACGGCATAAACTCATTAACATTTAACTTTTTTGAAACCTAAGAAATCGATAAATGGAGATACCTCAATTAAAATAACATATTTATATGTGTTTTATTTTTATTTAATGCTTTTATGATAAATGAACATTTGTTATACTTGTACTACTATTAAAACAAAATGAAAATATTTATGCACCACAATTTGTTTTGATTCTTTTACAAAAATAAATTTCATAATTAACATTTTTCCTAATTGTATTTTCTAAAAGTTACAAAAATTTCAAGTGTGTATTGTCCTTGAAGTGTCAAGGATTTGTACCTTATGCATCACAAATTTAAGAAGACGTAAATGATATACGAAAATTCATGTTGTGTGTTAGACTTGCGTCCACGGCGTGATGAGACACATATCCCGAGTGATAAAAAGTACTAGTATTCATTAAGTATTGGACATGAACATGCTATTGTAATCTCATAGCAATCTACACATGCAATATTGATATATATTATGGAATTAATTAAAGATCATTGGTCATGAACAATTTTTTTTTTCTTTTTCCAGATTCAAGAAAGGAATTGTCTATTTCCTGAGAAGCTTGTTGAGGTATGTTTTATTGGATCCATCACTTACATAAAGTGGCTTTGAATTGCTGAAGCATATAGTGTCTGTTTTTTTATTGACAAAGCTGTCTCTGTGAAAATAAGTTTTTCAACTTTTTATTGAACTTCGTTACTAAATAATTAAATTTATAAGGCATAAAGGGAAGATTATTAATTTAAGCTGTTAGCTTCTGACATTTAATTTCTTTCTTTTTTCTTGCTCTTCATCAAGTTCTTCAATGAGATTGGATATGAAGGGAGAGAGGCATCTAAGCATGTAATTTTTTTTTTCCTTAAACACAGTTATACGTTCATAAATGAAAAGTATTTTAATACAAAACAAGTTAAGCATTTCACATAATGTTTACTGAAACATATGTTTTTTATTTGATGATGTTAGGGCAAACAAAGCCAAGCTACTGACTTGAGAAGTAGAGGGCTGTGCTTGGTTCCTGTGTCTTTCACTCAACATGTGGGACATGGCATTAATGGAGCATCTGATTGCTGGACTCCAGCTCTGGGTGGAGGGTTCCGAATGTAATTTCCGTCGAAGTCCCTCGTTTAAAAACTTAAGCTGTTCGAGAGATGACACTCTTTTAGTGTTCAGTACGTTTCTCGTGCAGCTATTATACGAGGTGGTTCGAACATTTTCTGTAGCTTCATGCTTGCCTTGTGAAGTGCTATAACATCACAAGCAGTCAGTCTTCAAGTTAAGGCTGACTGCTGCTGATGCTATTATGCATATTCTAATGGGGAAGAAACTTGATGATGCTAATATGCTTTCAAGCGCGGAATTAATTTGGATATTGTTGAAATTGGAAATTGTCATTCAAATTTGAATTATTTCTGGAATTTTAACACCTTAATCTATTTCACTTTTTAATGCTTTATTAAGAAATAGAGGGTGTTTGGTGGAGATTAAAATTAGATTTTTAGTGGATTTTGACAGAAGTTTTTGAAATGTGTGGTTGAAAAATTGTGGGACCATGAAAGATGTGGTTAATATTGATTGTTTGACTTTGATTTGAATTAAAATCAGATTTTAATTCGGACCAAACATGGGCATATCTTTTATGATTTTAATCCGGACCAAACATTGGCATATCTTTTAGCAGTATTGTACATTGACTATGATTCAAATAAAAGTAGTTTGAAAACTACAAAACCCTGAACTGGGGATGGAAAGAGATCTATTTTCTTGTACCAGTTTGAATCCTTCAAGATAATTGTGATAAAAGTATATTGTCCTCCTTTAACACAATTAAACATGGAGCATGCTTGGCTAAGTTTGAAAGTTAACTTACAAGCAAATAAGTTTGTTTCAAAATAAATAAATTTTTGAAACTTATAATTTTGACATCAAAATTAGAGTTATTTTCGAAATGAATAAATTTCTTTACTTAAAAAGTAAAGAGAAAGTAACTCATCACAACATGTGTGAAAATCAAAAAGTTACTTATTATGAAGCTCATCCAAACAAGACTTTTGGTATTAACACCTATGAGATGCCTTCCAGCTCGAGTTTTATATCAACCGTTTATTCAATACATATACAAGTTTATAATCTTGGCATGATGGACCTTAGTTGTTCTCCTTTTTCAATTTTTAGAAAATTTAAGCCTTTTGATTATAAAATTAAAATAATCCTTTTTGTTTTTTCTGCGTTTCGGTCTATTTAAAACTTTATGAGAGGACCCTCTCTCAATCGCAACCCTGCCGTCATAAATTCATCATCAGCATATTCTTTAAAAATAAAAATAAAAAATCTTTTTTTCTTGCTTTATACATGGGACAGTCCACATGTTTTCCACTCACATAAAGAACAATACTAAGAAAATGTTACGACTATATGCATAAGGTACTAAACATATTTTAATTTCATAAAACGTCGAATGCAACTGAGAAATTTGTGGCTAAACATAGGTAGGTCAACACAATCATCAATTCATCCTGCACTAAAAAAATAAAAAACATGGCTTGTCTGCTTATGCTTTTCAAAAGGAGCTTAATCTTTGGAAAGCAAAGAAAGTGTAATTGATGCTCGTGATGATGATAGTGGTCGAATTGTTTTTATCTTAAAAGGTCAACTTGTTTAAGACGTTCAATAACTTTGTGCGAGCAATTGAGATTTTGCTTCAATCTGTCGTGAATGAAAGAGCAACCTTCTTGACTACTTTCATTTATGCATTTAAAAAAGATCAGCAAAGAAATGCAGTGGCACGATCTCATCTCTAAATTCTAAATGATAATATGGATCAAAAACCTAAACCCTTAAAACAAAATTAAAGCAGAGTACAATTCAGTTCACCAAAACCATTATGAGGGCTGCTGCTTGAATTACAGTTGCCGTGGGTTTACATCAAAATTTCATTTAAAATCATTTTTGTTATATTGTTCAACATCACAATGGACCCGTTTGGGTAAAAAAACTTCGGAGGAAGTTACTTTAACTTTTGTCCAAAAACTAATTATAAAAGAACTTATTCCCGAAGTTTTTTTTTTTTAGAGGAAATGTTGGACCAATTTTATCTAAAAGCTCTTCCAACTAAACTTTCACAAAACTAGTCAAGCGGGTCCAAAAACAACTTTTGATCATCAAACATTCCTTTTGACTTTTCAAAAATCATGCCAAACGAGCCATATATCTATTAAAAGATTTAAAGCAATTAGATCCTTGAAACCATAACACACGGAATATGTCCTAAATATTTATCTTTTCCCTAATTTAAGCATCCATCCACAACATAAAAAAAACAAAAACAAAAGGATATATATAGAGACAAAAGAAAGCGGAAATTATAAAAGAAAGGAAAAGAAGGTATGAAATTATTTATTTACTTTGAATTTCTTCTTTTAATAAATGAGTTTTGACAAGATGCCCACGACTTGGACATCGGAGGAGAAACAACGGAAGGATCGGAATTCCATATCTCAGATTCATCTTCATATGTCAAATAACATTCTTCAAGACGTTTTGGAAAAGAAGTTGGCCACTGTATTATGGTTAAAATTGGAGCAATTATGCATGATGAAGAGTTTAACTAGCAAATTGCATCTAAAACGGTGCCTATATTCTCATCGTATGATAGAAGGTACATCCCTTGAATCACCTAACTGCTTTTAAAGAAATTGTCATTGATTTAGAAACCTTGCAAGTTAAATATCAAAAAGAAAATTTGGATTTGATTTTGTTGTGTTCATTGCCGCTTTATATATGTCTTTTAGAGACACAATCTTATATAGCTATGATACTCTTATTATTGATGAAGTTTATAACGCTCTATATTCAAATGGGAAGATGAACATCTTGTTGGATATGAAGTTCATGAAAATGGCTTCGTTTTTTATGGTGGTTATACAATGGTCAAATTAAAGTCTAATTTCAAATTTTGTAATTATTGCAAGAGGAATGAACACTTGATAAATGATTGTTATAAGTTGCAGAATAAAGAAAATTGGCTGATCGGCAATCAGAAACTTCAGGGGAAGCCAATTGAAGAAAATTATCACGGTGATGGAGAACTTTTACTTATTTCTGACTACGATTCCAAACATGACGAGAATTGGATTCTTGATAAATCTTACACTTTTCATATGTGTCTCAATCGGGATTTATTTTCAACATGTGAAACAATTTTCAAAGGTATCGTGATAATGAGAAATAATCCACTTTGTAGGATAGCAGGTATTAGCCTGGTTAGAATAAAGATGTTTGATGGGGCGATTAAAGCACTTGATATAGTGAGACACGTTCCAAATTTAAATAGAAATCTTATCTCATTGAGTACTCTTGATTCAAAATGGCACAAGTCTATTGTTAAAGGTGAAATCATAAATGTTAGTAAAAGAGCCCATGTTTTGTTGAAGGGACAAAGAAAATCTCAGTTATATGTCTTGCAATGTTACAAAGAATCTTTGATCAATCAACATATTTTAAAAACTTAAGTGGATTTGGAGTTGCATTACCGTTAGAGTCTAATTTTTGGGTCTTCTTTAATGAATACATCTCAGTTGAATTTATAAGTTACGGGTAATGCCACTTTGCAATCATTATCGACAGTGCCATTGTATTGCCAGTAATAAACCCATTTTTTTTTTATCACAAGTCTCCACAAAGGTACAATGCTGGTGATTTAGTTGATTATCATTTGAATATGGTTAAGGGTATTGATTCTAGCCAAGATCCTTTTTTTGATACATTCATTTGTGATAATTCTAGTTCAGTGCTTGTTTCTGCCATGTTTGGTAATGTCTAAGCCCAGTGCTTGGAATTTTGTTAATACTTAGTTATTGAGTTTTGCATAAATTAGGTGGTAAAGTTTTGGAGAATATTTTCAATTGAAAATTTTGATACGGAATTTCATTTGTGTTTTTTGTTGAAGAATTAAAATTTATTTCTTACGGTGGAATTTGTCTCCAGGTGGATAATCTTTGAACTTTACTCATTGTAGTGGAGTTTGTTAAATTAGAGTGTGACAATTTTATTTGAAAGTTATTTGGAACCCTATATGAAGTCTATTTGGTAAATTCAAGTTGAAGTTATATTGGAAGTTCAATTGGGAGTTGAAATTTGTGTTGGACTTGAAAATGTCAAGACATGGACCGAGGAGAAATTTTCGGCTCTTTTCTGCAGGCTGGCTGCTAGTCTACCACTCGAGCGATGTCGTCGAAATTCTTTGCAAAGAGTGGCAACCGCTTGCCGCTAGCTTGGAGCTCGAGCGACGGCTCGTCAGCCCAAGTCTGTTTTCACGTTTTGAAGCCTTTTGAACATTCATTTCCATTTATAACTCTACTTTTAAGGCTTGGAATATCCCCTATATATATTTAATTCTTCATTGTATTTTAAATTATATTAGACAAATTATAAACACAAATCATTGCATTATCTCTCCATATTTTAGTGAAATCTCATTTATTATGTAAGTTATCTTGTTCTTGTGATCAATTACTTCATATTGTGCCTATAATCTCATATTTTCTTCAACAAATTAGTATTAGAGCAATCTGATAACATCTTTGTTTTCAACACAATCCAGTGCTCCAAGGAATTCCTATAGAAGGGGCCAATGGTTCATTGCTGTTCCAAGGACTTCCTACAGTTGGAGGCTGTCCTACCTGGAAGTTTGGAGTACACGAGGTTGCTAACTCGGTGCTCCACGGCCTTCCAGCGAATGGTCCTGTCAGGAAGTTATTAGGACTCGAGGTAGATGGAAGCTGTCTTGTCTGAGAGTTTGGAGGATGCGAAGTTACTGATTCGACTAATTTGGAGTTTCCTTTTCCACATTAGCTTTGATCTTACTCATATTATCAGAAGTTAGAATTGAACTGATCGATTAATGAAGATTTTGCTTAGAGGCATCCTTTTCCTTTTATAAACCATCTGCTTAATTTGGATACAGTTTGCACAAATATGAAACCAATCAGACTTTCCAGCTTTGCAAAAGTCACATACTAACTTTTCAATTTTTTTGTGTATGCAAAATGCATTGTCCTCACGTCACATTTTAAAATTCAATGTGATGATAAAAAATTTGTGTAAGAGATCAGTTAATCAATTCTCCTTGGTTCAGTTCGTTTTATCCTAGTTTAGCCAAAAATAGACGACAAAAAATACAATTCTTATGATTTTGGTAAATTCGAGAGCCAAAACTGGTTGGTTTAATCGCAAAACTAGTTAAAACTTCAGGGCGTCAATTTTTCACACTTTGCAAACACCACATGCTAATCGACTCTACATTACTGGACATGGAATCTTGTGCACTCGATCCAAATGCTTGAGCTGATTTCCTGCTGAGCTGATTTCCTGCTAAGCTGATTTCCTGCTCGATTTTCTTTGGTTGTCTTCTTGAACTGAGAGCAAGCTTTACTATCTTAAAGGTCAAGCAAGAAAACAGCTACGAGTGGATCATACAAGTCGCTATGTGGACGACTTCCTTATCTCTCTCTCTCTCTCTTGGTGCCATGCCAGCATGAGAGTGCCTACACAGTACACATTGCCAGCAGCACAATCTACAAAAATGGCTATTAACACGAGTTATGAACTACATAGAGTACCCCAAATAAGATTCTTCCACACGATCCAAATAAATAAAGAATAAAGTTTTTCTTTCATCCATAAAAGAGAAAGCATCGTTATGTAGTAATATTGAAAGGACGACGTCCAACGAAAAGCAATTTGTCTCTTCTTGGCATCATCACTTTTTCCAGGTAGCCAATCACATCTCTCAATCTATGTTGAAAAGTTTTTCTGCTAATCTTACATCGGTGAAACAAATGTGACTAATAGTATAGTGATCCTGATCATAGAATCTAATGACAATACTATGTTACATATTCTGAATATAGCATTTGTCTAGTCACCATATCCACGCCAGAAAAACCAATCCCATTCCAAAACACGTATGGGGCGATTTTCGTTCTCGCAAAGGCTTCTCTCTCATCATGGACTCCTGCAGATCAACATAATTCAGTAATGAATTCTTGGTTAATGATGAAAATAATATTCACAAAATATCTTAAAAAGATATTACTCGTATGCAACAATAAACCAACCTTCAACGAACTTGTATAATTTTTAATTTTATTCTAGCTAAAGCATTCTATACTGTTTGGCAGGGGTTGGAAGAGGGCGGGTGCAGGTTGATGCGGAAGGGGGGTTTCAGGAGGATTTTGCTTCTTTTTTTTATCCTTTTTTCTTTTCAATCCTCTTGTAGACTTGCCATCCAATACAGTATATTAAAGGCAAAAATAAACACAATACATTGCGTCTTTCATGTAAGCAGAACCGTTACCTATGGCTGTACAGCAAAGGGGTGCTTTACTGGGAACAAAAGAGGAACTTCAGTCACTAAATTGGAATAAGATTAAGTTGTGTGGCTAAATGAAACTCATAAGGAGTATTTATCCCAGCAACAAACTAAACCTTATTCATAATAAATTATGAGTTGACTGATGAATTTTTTCTCCATCCATTCAGTGCATCCCTACTTCCACTGGATTTCAATGACATGCCCGTCCTCAAATTGTCAATAGCAGTTCCTTCTCTGCAGGCAGCAGAGCCCACAAGCTAGAAAATCTATTTATATATCAACTATTTATTAACAATGTTGTGCTACACCTATTTCACCAAATAATAACTTAATAAAAGGAAGCTCCGACACATACATGAGTGTCGGACACATTGTTTTTCAAAAAGTACTGATGTGTTCCCGACAACTGATTAAAATAATATTATTATTTTGGATTTTTTTATCGTAAAGTAAAAAAAATAATAAAAAGTATAATGACGTGTCTACAATGTATCTCGCTACATGTGGGCAATATATCTCCAACCGTGATGGCCAACTGTAAAAAATCAAAAATAAAATAATTTGGATACATCACCGGACGTTTCCGACACATGTCAGCGTCGTGTCGGCAATGTGTCGGTGACGTGTGACTATACAAAACCAAAAGATAACTTGGACACACCACCTGACGTTTTCGACGTGTATCAACAATGTGACGAATCATTTCAAGTCAGCATCAGCTAAGTGGTACAATCAAATATTAGAAAATAATTACCTTGGCAAAAATCAGAAAAAACACCCTAATCAGATGGAAGAAGTGCAATTTCAATTTCTTGTAATGTCTTCCCTTTTGTTTCTACCACATTCTTCTTCACAAAGGCCACTGCCATCAAGCAAAACGCAGCAAAGATTGTGTACAGAATTTGCGCCCCAAGTAGCTCCAGCAGTTGCAAAAAAAATAGTCCAATGAAGAAATTAATCACCTGATCATGACATCATATAGTAGTATGAGAAAAGCAACGGATATGAGTTTGGCACTTCCATAAAAAATAAAACACGACAATTTGCATTAGAATAGTCTATTTATGATATTAACTCCGCATGACTAAAGAATATGCCAAATAGAAGGAATAGATTTCATTAAGCAGAATAACAATTGCAACTTATATTAATGTCAGACAAGTGTTGATTATGTCTCTATATGATAGTACTTATTCCATCTAACTAGACTGAACTAGTGCATGTCAAAGAGTTAAATGATGTATCCTAGGCAAATTAAAGGCTGCAGTCATGCCCAAAAAGGAAGTATCTAATGCAGAAAAAGTTCAAAATAACATAACCTCCTAAGGCATGTTTTGTAAGGTATATTGGACAATAGTTCCACAATCCAACAGTGTGTACCAAACAGGCACTAAATGTTTATTGAAGTCCCCCTAACCCTAACCCTAACACCACAAGCACCACACACAGAATGCTCAATCAAAACAAAATGAAAGAAAAAACTTAATGTAAAAGATAACAGAGGCAGAATGGAATTACCCAATGAACAGCCATGCAAACAGCCATTGCCTTTGCCCTAATTCGGCTTGGAAATATCTCGGAGAGGAGGAGACCAGGGATAGGTCCAGCACCCAGAGCAAAAGTCGTGACAGAGCTGCATTAAGAGAGGGAAAGAGAGAAATCAGTAAATTCTGTTGCCAACTAACATTGAAGTGTCTGTAACATATTTCTAGATTCTTCAATTTTCGTAGCAAGTAATAGTAACCTGAATGTGTTCAAAGTAATTGGTGGGTATTATCTCCTTGTTTAGAGATGAATATTAAAGCATTAAACAAATAAAACACACACATTTGACCCTAATAAAAAAATTCCAGAAGATTATATTGATTCTAGGGAGTGAAAAGGAAGTACAGCTCTTCACTGAACAACATAATATTCCATCTACAGATGTTAAGTTTGTACTAGAGGTGCATGTTTGGTGTGCAATACTGGAAAGTATAATGAACAAAATTTTAACTGATTAGTGTTGATATACAAATCTTCCTTACCGAAAATGCCATGAATGAACCAGCTACTAATACAATACTATCAGCTACTATTTTAAAGTTGTCAAGTGAAGACTCACAGCAGCATGCCACCAATAGATAGGTATACTTTCCAAGAGCTTGATAAAAAGGTACTTGCTGCAATACCTTGTAAACCCATAGCAATTGCCTGAACCAATAAATACTGTGTCAATTTGATATAAAGGAACTTGAATCATACGACTTCTCAAGGCTGGTCTAAATAGTGCACTTTTGTCATGGATGAAGTTTAAACATGAAGGAGTTACTGTTGTAAAAAGATTCCCAGAAATAGAATGAAAAAAATATTATACTTGCCATGCCAAAAAAACTCCATAGAAGAAGCACTTTCCTTCCCAATTTATCCATTAAAATCATTGCAATAACCGATCCTGAAAAAAGTTACAAAAGAATAGGGTTTATAGTGATACAAGGGCATTAAAAGGGACAAGAAATGAGATGGTAACATAGTATCACCTGATAAATTTACTATTCCAACACACACGTTTCCAATATCTGAAGGAACTCCAGCATTTTTAAAGACAGTCGACGAGAAATAGAATACAGCATTTATACCAGATAATTGTTGCAAAGAAAACAGGGCAGACCCAATGAATACCACTGCAGACAAGAAGTTGTGCTAAATTTATCACTTCTTGACACAAATTAATAAAAATTACTTTAAAAAAATTAATAATTATAGTACCTCTAACATGACGGCCATAGAATAGCTCTGTAAATTTAACCGTGTCCAACTCATCCCCTCTGTCTGATTTTGACAGTTCTGCCACTGCAGGTTTAACATGTGATGTTCCCCAAAGTTTCTCTAGTGCTTCTTCAGTTTCAGCAATTCTTCCTCTCTGTGCCAACCAAGATACAATTCTCATGGTGCAACCTCAGAATGAAATGACAAAATAATTGACCACTCTATGTTACTGAATCAGTATGATTCCAATCAACTGGCAGTACTAGCCAAAATCAAATCATAAGCTCGATAAAAAAATTTAGTAGGACAATAAAAGACAAGAAAAATCAACCAAGCCTTTAGTAACTCCAGTGTGCCAGGAAAATTACAACTGGGACAAACTACGGAAGTCTAGTTCTTGCATGCTATTTCATTGTGTTGCATTCTCACATATTGTGATCTTACTCTGACAGCCAAAGCAGGAGCCCGACTAGTAACACAAAAGAACACAATATTATCAAATGCTAAAGTGATCAACGATGTGTCAAAATGCTCTACTCGTCTTTTATCATGAGATTCATTAGTCTATATCAAATTCACAACAGATTAAACGTAAGTAATTTGTATAATGTTCATTTGATATGACTCTCTGTGTTGTTTAAACTCTAAAATAGTGATCCTAGAATAAAAAGCAACTAAAAAAACCTAAGGTGGTCTTCAAGCAGCATATTATACAGCTTGAAGTCAAAATTTAATATCAACAACATATTGGTGAACCTCAATAGACACTCATCCAAACACATGCAATCAGGTGGTCTACAAGCAAGAGTGACAGCTGAGGGATCACCTTGAAAAGCCAATGAGGAGACTCTGCGGAGAACTCTATTAAAATAGCTAATAAGGAAGCAGGAATGACAGATACCCAAAAGCAAACTCTCCACCTGTAAAAAACTTTTAAAAGTAAGAAGCTCAGATAAGGGCTCACATCTGGTAAAAACTCTCTCGCAAACCACAGAAGGATAAGCTTTTTATCTTGTACAAACATATTTTTTTTAATAGGTAATCAAATAGTTTTATTAATCAAAGGATAATACACGTGAAGTCTATTATCAATTTCCACAAGAAAGAAACAACATGAAATTAGGCAAGCCTTCTATAGAACTAGTAGTTGCAGCATTAAACCAAGTATACAAAGTAGGACAAAACAATTCTGAATTCTTTAATCTGCTCTGTTGTCCATGTTTCATCTTCAACGGATAAAGAGAGCTAGTACGCGGTTGGCTCACTAAAAGAACCAAAATGGTTACATCCCTTTATGGTGGTATGAAATGATTAGGAAGTAGACAATTATGTAAATACCAAGCTACAAGGACTTTATGCCATGCCCCTTACCAACTCGGAACATCTTTGGCTGGAATTCCTATGAAGAGGGCCCCAATAATTCCAAGACACGTTGCAATCTGAGTGAAGCTTCCATAAGTGCCTCTTATAAAAGCTGGTGACACCTGAAAATGGGCAATTCCATTGTCTATTGCTTGAGAGGGAAATAAAAATGTATCATCGGATGTCTTACCTCTGCCACATAGAGAGCTGCAACAGGAGGACCAAGACCCATCCCAGTCCCAACGAATAATCTCCCAAGAAGCATACCACCAAGAGTGCTTGTTGAGGCACTGCATGTGTGTGGTCAGTCAGATAAAGTGAGAGTGCTAATCAGGGATGACAAAGGTAATAAAGTACACGACATTCCAACATTTTCATGGTTTATGGTTGATGTGGATGTGCCTTTCATGGAACTCACAACACTTTTTACCTCACAAGATGCATTAAAATTTTGAAATTTCAACCATAAAATGAGCCACCTCTCAAGTAAAATATACAGTGTAAAGATGTTACAGTAGAATATTCCAACTATTTCAGATCAGCGATAGATAATCACGTAATATGCAAATTACATTACATAAGAATCTCAGGACAGCAGATGCTATAGCGAATATTTACCTCAACGAAGCACCAATAATCATTGGTAAAGCACATAACTGGAATGCCCTTCTACGACCAAGCCCATCCGCTATCCAACCACTAGATACAGATCCAAGAAAAGCACCCCCTAGACATGTACTCACCACCAAACCTTCAATTGCCAAGGATTTACTCGTCAGAAAAGGATACAATAGAGAATAGTGGACCAATTTATAAGAAAACTGAACATCCGGCACTATGAGTACCTTCAGCAAGGGTACTTCCACTGAAGCCAAGGTCCAGAGATATGCTTTCTAAAGTTTCATTAACCACTCTGAACAAAAAAAACACAAAATGCATAAAAATGTTTATTTTTATTTGATAATTCTTAACAACCCTAAAGCACAATAACAAAGAACTTAATTTCTGGGAGTTTAAGTTCTTTTTTAACGCAATTTTTTTTCCAACTGCCGGGACAAATACTTTATAGAAGGGAGTCGGAACAAACCCAAGGTGATAGCCAAATAACAATGACGAAAGAGTTGCAACCAGAATATGCGGTAAAGGGCGCTTCCAAGAAGGGTTCCCAATATCTTTCCACAAACCATTTGGCAAACGGCCTAAAAATCAATTCAAACAACTCAGAGAAATCTTGCAATTACACTCTACTTTAACACGACATTATATGACAACTAGCTTCTCGGTTTCACCAAGCTCTCACCTTTTTATGTGATTGATCATATTAAATCTGGAATTTTCAAAATGAACAGACAAAGCAGCAAAGTAAATCGAAATGTAAAATGACTTACCTAAATTTTGTTCTCTATCAAAGAAATTGGGATATTCTTTCGAGGATGCACGCTTGTACATGAAAATGGCGTCCCGTTGACGTTCTCGCATACTTAAGTTGTACGAGAGGCGTCCAAATCGACTCTGCTACACCACAGAGGATCATCAATGCTTGAATAAACCCATGACATCCATCATGTCACAAATTCACAATTAAAATCAATTTCACACACAACAAAGTAGACACACACATCTAAAGTAACAAATTCCAAAACCAAAAGCTCAATAAGAAATATTGAAATGCACCATATGACGTGGATTCTAACTCCGAGATCTGTCCACAAAAACAGAATCAACATTGACAACTAAAATTGCATCCGCGTCAGCTAAATTATACCTGATCGTAAATTCACATGCAATATTTTGTTTGAATACAGTCTATACACACAATATACGTATACAAAATCTACTGTGCCGTGTAATGTGAAAGGAGATTCGGTGTCGAGTAGGCTAATGTTCGCCTAGGGGAACGGAGGAAAATGTGCGCATGGAATGGAAGTGAGTGTAAAAAGAGAAGGGGATGATGTTAACGTACGCCGTGCGTTATGATTTCTTACTTTCCGTTGTCCGGCGGAATTTGGCGGAATTTACGTTGGCGTGTTATAGAACGGTGATACAGTATAGTGTATTTGTGGTGAACTGGGAGAGTGCACTTTAAGAAAAGAAATGGATTCATTCTGAGGCAAACACCTGTCCCTTGTTGTTGGAGAGACTGTGTTCTGCTACTCCGCGTTCCACTTTAGTGTTTCCTGCACCCTTATATAAATTTTTAAGATACTTAAAGGTTGGATTGCCACATTTTTCATGAAAAATGTCACATTTAAGGAAAATGAATTTCACTTTGACCGTTTGATTGCAACGTGAAAATGAAAATCGAATTCCAAGGTACGATTAATTTAAGCTAAGTTTTTTTTTGTTTTCATAGAAAACGAATTAATATGGGTTTGGTGGATTTTTATTTTCCAACTAATATGAAATTAAAATTCTTTTCCACTTTTGCCTATCAAACGGAACCTAAAAGTAATTCAACTTTCCTTACCAGCGGTGTCGGTCCAAGGAATTCAAGACATTATAATAGGACAAAAATTGCAAAATGAAATGAAGTAAACAATCAACAACAAAAATTATGTTGGTGATCGATTATAGTATTCTTGTAGGTGATTATGAAAGATCGATCATTTCTAATGAAGGTTCCGACACTATATTATTGATTATCGTCAACGAGTATCTGTCAACGATCATAAACAACTATCTTCAATGACGTTGTCTTAAAAGAGTGAATTAGTTTTTTTTTTTTTTTCCTTTCCTAATGTTAGAATGAATAATGCCATTTATATAAATTTTTACCAAGTCCTAAAATATTTTCTTGTTTTCCATATTGGGATTATCTGTAATTGCCATACTGGGCCAATGTTCTGTGACAAATAGTGTATTAGATACTTATCTAGGATCACAAGATCTACCAAAATAAATAGATTCAACACGTGTCCAATAGAAAACCATGTACCCAATGACATATTGAAAATTTGTGTCCTCTCACACCTTCCATGTGGTACACGTGACTGTCTGGCCCACAAAGAAAAGTGTTAAAGTAGTAAATTTTAAGAAAATGTTTCATCCAATAATATGAATGGTATATCAATGCGTAAAAAGTAAACTCGACCGAGAATTTTAACTTTCTCATCCAATGATTTGTCGTTACAATGGTAGAGTGCGTTGCAGCAATGACATCTATCAAGCTACAATTGAAACATTTAGACGATATACAACACGATCACGCCAGCTTGCTACTTATTGGCCCAAGATATCGGATATCGACTTGTTGATTACTTGAAACAATTCTTCCCTGCATGTTAGAACACACTATAAGCATTCAAATATCAGTTGAATTGAAGTAGAATGCAATGCTCGTTAAATCATCTAAAAGCTTAAACTTTTCGAAGATGTGATGCTGAATTTTGATATAATGAGGAAGCTCCAACTAGTTCTCGCTGAGATTCCCCAAGAATTTCCCCGGGACTATAACTGAAACAAGGGAAGGGTCTTTACCAAATTGGTTGGTTAGATCACCCCGTATTTTATCCTGCCTCTCTTGTGGTTTGGTGTCACCCAAAAATGTCATTTCTCGTACTAATATCTGATCTAACTATATGGTGATTTACTAGGAAATGCATACAGTCTATTAAAAGAACTTCTTACCTATCAGGTTTGAATAGGAGATACCGATATGTGAACCACTGAAACCAAAAGAATTTCAAGTGAGTAATCGACCAGGAAAACCACGAGGGCATAAGCCGACACAAAAATGG
>CAIGRP010095598.1:0-22377 GCA_903798385.1 Fraxinus cuspidata | reverse complement strand
AGAATTTGAGGCAGCCCAAAAAACACATAACAAATATTTTTACCAATCGATGAGTGGTAAATGTGAAAAGTTTCTAGCATGTGATTGAGGGGATGGTTTATAGTAAATTCAACTCCAATTTTCAACCATTGCATATGTAATGGATATCAATGCAGGATGGGGCTCTTTTTCCATGACAGCCAATTTGAACCACACAAAGTTGATATTACTGTTTGTAACTTTGTATGGATAGATGAAAAGGAAAAAACAGTTTCAACATACTCGCTCGGTAGGGGTAGGGCGTTGGACTGTATTGTAGACTTATTTCCTCGACTGCTTTTAGAAGTATTTTGGGTATTCCAGATATCTATTAACATAATATTCTTAAGAGTTAGGGAATAAAAAAAATAGCTGCTGTTTTTTTTCATGTGCAATAGAGTAATATATAGGTGTGATGAAATCCTTGTAGGCTTGTACTATTTTAGAGCTCCTTTAGCAAAGGTGATCTTGTTTTGGGCTCCAAATGTGCAAGGGGAGTAACACTCCCTTGTTTAGCTTTAGAGTACATAACATTACACATAAACAATGATATAATTGACAAATGACGGCCCCCTATTGGGGGTTTCTCACTTTAGCTTTAGAGTAATATAGCATTACATAAATGTTGACATAATTGACAGGGGCCGCCAAATGTACTTTAATTCTTGAGGGTAAGGTCCCAACGTCCCCTCAATGTACTTTAATTCTCACCAAGACAATTCCAAACCCCCCCCCCACCAAACTATTGGGTAGGATTTTAAAAACTGTTATCCTATTAGAGGCGGTTTTAATGTAAAAAATAATAAATAATAAAAACATTTGTATTGTTCTTGATGATAATGAAAAATTGCAGTGATTGATGAATGCAATTGTATAAGATGAACCGCTAAAAAATTACTTTGCGACTTTGCTTCTTTTCAATTTTATTCTATTTTTTTAATGCGCTCCTAAATAGGATTAGGACTTAATCCATGACATAAAGGCTTATGGGAGATCCCTTGAACATTGGAGTCGAGAACCGACTCAGGTGGGACAAAATTTAATTACAGAAAAATTTTCAAACAAATTAATAATACAATAATATTAAAATTGTTACAATCTTTTAAAATCGTTACCTAGGACTTTTCACACTTTAAAAACACCTTATAATGATCTCATTTTTCAATTTTATCGAGTACATTATACCAAATTTCTTGTGTTAGATGAAACAAATTTACTTTAATTTAGAGTAAACCCACTTCATGTAAAATAAAATCAGACACAAACACAAGTTTCACCTAATGAAGTGCTTGAGAGTGATTTAGTGTATGTTTGACATGATTTATGAGAAATCAAAAAGAGTTTTTGAGATTTAAAAGTTCCTTTTGGTCCGAACGCGTTTTGTTAATTCATGAAAGTGATTCTTCTAATTATAACTATTTTTAGATGAAGCCAGTTCAACAGATTATCTCTATAAACACTTCCGAAATAAGAAGGGTTTTCAAAAATTAGTTTTCAAACAAAAATTAAGATAACTCCCTCCAAAAACTCTTTTTCGAAAAACAAAAGCAAAAGTAAAAGCAAAACTCATGTCAAATAAGCCCTTATTTTTTGCCAAATTTCTTCAATACAAAACTTTTGGGAATCGATTGCTGTATGAAATGACACAGGCACATTAAAATGTGAGGGGACATGAAACTGGTTTTGTCAAACGAATTGAAGAGGTTTGAAGAAAAAATCATTATTTGGTAACGCGTGGTTCCAATAAATTATTAAAGCAATATGCATAATATGGAAAACTGAATTGGGTCCCGGGCCGATGGCAATGACCATGCTCAACGAGAGGGTTTGCTACTTTACTTCAATGTAAAAGTTATGTTTATTTGTCATAATAGTTTTTTACCAACAAAAAAAAAAATAAAATTGAGGAGTACAAAAGTCATTCAGGCACCCAAAATATTGACTTCTTGGTATCCTTTATATAGAAGGAACAGAAATGTTTCATGCCCACGGCGAGAAGTCTTATCTTACCCATTTGAAAATAATCGTATCTACGGTTCTCACATTTGGAAAGAACCGTAAGTAAGATTGTCTTACCACATTAACAAGTTGATAGCTATATCCTGCCAAATGTGGACAGGAGAAAAATTTTGATAGTTGGAATATTTGGACAACTTAATATATATGCAATTGAAAATGAGTTATGTACCCCAAAATATTTTGGTAAAATTAGTCTCAGTGACGTTCATGGTGATCTCCTACCAACCTAGCCATGATGGCTGATATAAGCTTGATGAAGTAGGTGTACTATGTACGTAATCCCAACAGCATTTACAAAATGGTCAATCGAAGGGAATTTTTGACTTTCGAATGTCCTAACTCAAGAAATCATTAGCATTTCAGGTCAGCAAATTCTCAAAAAGACCATAAGTTTTAACTTCCTAAAATGAATAAATAAGTAATTGTTGTAAATAGTAAGTTATTAGTGAATGTCAATTGTACCCCTATAACCCTAGAAATTATTACCATATGTATCTCTATTAATTTCCTATAAATATAGGACTTTGATTTTAATTATAATACACACAAGTCTGTTGATTTTTATTCTCTCTTCTCTTTTCTCTCTTTTCACAACACGTTATCAGCACGATAACTTAATTTTTCAAAGTTTAGTGAAAGTGGTAATTTTTTTAAGCATAATCATCTACCATATGCACAAAAATTAATTGGGTAACATGTGAAATTTTTATAATATACACGTACATCATAACGGTGCAGACTTACTATTAGATTCCAACTTGCTTTTTCAATTCACATTTGTATACATGTCTGTTTGCATGTCTATATAGAATTTAGTCGATTCATGT
Organism: Fraxinus cuspidata; assembly: GCA_903798385.1. NCBI lineage: Eukaryota > Viridiplantae > Streptophyta > Magnoliopsida > Lamiales > Oleaceae > Fraxinus > Fraxinus cuspidata. The sequence goes on along the minus strand of CAIGRP010095598.1, from coordinate 19,513 downwards.
GTAGTCAATTCATATATGTACATATGCATGATTTATGATTTATGCTTTTGAATTTATGTCTGTACATTTTTTATGATTCATGCATGTACATAAAATCACGTCTTTGAATTAATCGTATGAAGTCGAATTCACCAGTTTCTGCTTAATCACATGTCTTCGAATTAATTCATGTTTATATAAACTGTCATCATAATTTTTGCATTAATAAATGTCTTTATACGTAAATATTCTACAATATGCTCATAACATATTTCATTCTACAATATTCTACCATTAAATTCGATATATGAAGATTTTTTTTTTCTAATGCATGTTTGGAAGATACTTTTGCTAATATATTTTTGGTAATTAATTTTTCTATATAAATTTATATTATGTCTATATGGTAATTAAATATTTTTAAATGTTCTTCTATAAATTTTAAATTAATAATTTATTATGTTGTTGTTCATGAAGTAGCACAACATTATAATTAATATCCCAGAAAAATATTAATAGTAGATATGTCTATTACAAATATTGTTGCTCCTGATGTGGCACATTATTATAGCTAGATTTTATTTCCTCCCGAATAGCATAATTAAATAAAATAAATTGTGTTTTAACTCTTGAAAAATAAATTTTTATGCGGTTTATTATTTTAGATAATAATATGTTATTGCTCCTTGAAGAGCATGATACTCTGATTCTAATATTTCAGAAGAATATTGATATATTGCTTTTGAAGAAGCAAATATATGATTCTTGAAAAGCTAATGTTTCAAAATAATAGTTCATTGTTGTCACTGAAGTTGCACAACATCATAATTAATATTTCAGAAAAAATATTACTTGCTCTGAAAAGCGTGAATTATAATTTTCAATATTTTAGAAGAATATTAACATATTACTTTTGAATGAGCAATAATAAATACAAAATTCCCTTGAAGTAGTATATGTTTCAAAGAATGTATTATTTTGAATTCATGTTTATCCTTGAAGGACAACATGTAATTAATATCATGATGATATCGATTAGATTGATTACTTGAAATATATATGATTATATAATATTTAATCATATTCTTCAAAATTAAATAAATGAATTATATCTTATATTGAACCAGAAATTCAATTTGACTTTATTGTTTGGCATAACCAGTTGGATCATCACTGGATCAATAATGATGCGAAATTAAATATTTAAATGGATATTCAATGAGAACAAGAAGATTCTTCAATCCAATAAAATCATATTCGATGTTTGTTCTCTTTATTGAAAATTGGTCATTGATTGTTTCTAGTTAAATAAGAACTGAATTCCCTATAAATTTAAAAATTAATTAGGGTGATATATGGCCCCCTCACCCTCCACGTTGACCATTTAGATATTAATTGTATATAATAGATTTGGTATATTAGATTATTGCGTGGTATTCGCAACTTGAAGTTTGCGAAACTGCTCTTAAATTATGAGCATAATTTTCAAATTATACAATTAAGACAATGTCTTTTAATACTAAATTAAGACAATGTCTTTTTAATACTAGTGATCATAAATCTCAACTTTTTAATAAGTGTTAGTGACATATCGATAAATGATTTAATATTATTGTTTGTTAAACACATCCAATTAATTTAATTGAGAACCAAATACTTCTCATTTCAATTTAGGGAAAGTCATTACGCATCATGACAATATCATAGTTCTCCTATTTATAACTTGGCTTATAGTCGGAGCCTAATTTTTTTATCAAATTATTTCGATTGTGTAGTATATGTAAAATTAATCAACCACAATATACTGAGATTGAAAGTAAAAAATATTGAGAATAAATGCGTAGTATGAACCATTATCCCAAATGTGTGATATTTTATAACTCAGTAAAAATAATTGTCAATTTAATTTGACAATTCTCTCATTATTAGGATGAAGAATTAAAAAGCTGAAAATAATATACAAATGCGTCATTATCTAAATCCTCGCAAAAGATCATTCGAACCAAAAGTTCGAAAGATAATTCATTTAGATACATTTACTAACCAAAGAAATTAACAATCTCACATATCTGCTTTAAATGCTCCAATTCGAATTGACTCCTTGAAGGACAATTCGTTAATATTATATTTGATAAATTTATGGCACGCATGAAGCGTGATGATATTCGATTCTATTACAAAATCCTCCAAACAAAAATGGAGCAATTGATAAAGATGATCTTATTAAGAAGGCATATATTCTTAATGAGTGTAACATATTATAAAATCTCAGAAGAGGTTCAGGTACCTTAAATAATGAAATTTGAGATATCTTAATTAGTTATATCATTATGTGAAAAGAAAATAGAATCGAAAAAGAAAAGAAAATGTTGTCAGTAATATTTTTGTGCATAATGTACTGCTTCATATAGCGAAGAGATCGAAATAAATATATTGAAGTATATCAATCGAAGTAATGATTGGGCAAATAAAATGACACATGTGGTATAATCGCTTTAGAATACTTGTTGAAAGAATGCTATAAAAATGACAATATATGTCCATGTGTTTTCATAAAGAAAATAAATATTGGATTGCAATTTGTAACAGTTTATTTTGATGACTTTTAATTGGAACTTTTGAAAAACTCAACAAAACTGTAAATTATTTGAAAAATGAATTTGAGATGGAAGATTTGGGAAACATCAAATATTGTCTCGAACTGCAGATTGAACATTTTCTAAAAAGATTATTTGTTCATCAATCTACATATACAAAAAAAAGTCTTAAAACGATTTTATATGGATAATGCACATTCATTGGCATCACCTATGGTTGTTCCATCACTTGATGTAAAAAAATGATCATTTTCGTCTACTTGAAGATATAGAAAAGATTCTTGGTCCTGAAGTATCATATCTTAGTGCAATTGGAATATTAACTTATCTTGCAAAATGTACTCAACCTGACATAGTTTTTTCTGTAAATATCCTTGTAAGATATAGCTATACACCAACACAAAGACATTGGAATTGTGTTAAACATATTTTTTTCGTTTAAAGGGTAATATTGATTAGGGATTATTTTATTCTCAAAAGTCGGGATCTACTTTAGTGAGATATGCAGATGTAGGTTATCTTTCTGACCTATATAAAGCTAAATCACAATCATGACATGTGCTTATTGGAGGAGGAACAGTTATATCATAGAGATCTGTAAAGCAATCATTGATAGCAACATCCTCAAATCTTTTTGAAATTACTGCAATCCATGAAGCATGTCGATAATGTGTATGGTTGAAGAACATGACCCATCATATCCAAGGATCATGTGGATCAATTTCAACAAAAGATAATCCAACAATTTTGTATGAAAGTAATGCTACTTGTATTGCATAACTCAAATGAGTTTATAGCAAATGTGACATGACAAAACATATTTCTCCAAAATTCTTTCATACACACGAGATTCAGAAAAATTGTGACATCAATATTCAACAAATTCGTTTAAGTGACAATGTGACTGATTTATTTACAAAAGCACTGCCAATATCTACATTCAAAAAATTAGTTCACAAAATTTGAATGAGTCGATTCTAAGATTTTCGGTGATCAATATTAGGGGGAGTAGTTGTACTCTTTTTCCTTCGCTTAGCTTTTATCCCACTGAATTTTTCTAACAAGGTTTTAATGATGCATCATTTATCTTTAATACTAAAAAATAATTGTACTCTTTTCCTTCGTTTGTTAATTTGTCCCATTGAATTTTTATCAAACAAGGTATTAACGAGACATATATTTTGTAATGTGTCATTCAAGAGGGAGTGTTGTAAACGGTAAGTTATTGGTGAATGACAATTGTACCCATGCAGCCCTAGAAATTATTACCATATGTATACATATACTTTCCCTATAAATATAGGGTTTTGGTTCTCATTATAATATACACAAGTATATTGACTTTTATTCTTATTCTTTTCTCTCTCTTTTCACACAATAATATATATATTAAATGATATTAAACACTTTTGGATAGTTATTAATAGAATTTTGCTACATGTACATCAGGGTTGACACCTCGATGACAGTTCCTCTCACAATAGGGGGGCTCACGATTTTTTATTGGTCGTGGGTCATTCTCTATTGTGAGGGGATGTCCGATGTATAAATAGCAAAATCCTATTAATTATACTGACAACTAAATTTCACTCATGAAAAATAAATAATCATTCTAACAACCATCAATGAAAATCTGACTCTTCCTAAATTTGCAACCCCACTCTATTTATAGTATATGAATTTTCCCCACATACTTCTACTATATCAAAATTAATTAGGTCTAACACTAAGGGCTTGTTTGAGCCCCTACTAAAAATCTAATTTTAATATCTACCAAGGTTCGAAAGTGCGTCTCTGGGCTCTATCAATCGGTTGTTGAATTAATAAATATATATATTGAAGTTTTGATACTCGTAAATGTTGGAAGGCCTCCATTGAAGCCTTTCTCTAACCATTTTTTCACCTCCAAATTAATTTTTCCTAAGATTAAATTCTCAATCGTAAAATCTGTTTTCAATAGCTCTGCTAACCATTATTGTAATTTAATCCACCAGCCAACCTTGAAAAATGCATGAAAATACCTGTATTTCATGACATTTATCAGAGCAATTAAATATAGCCTCTGTTTAGTAGAGATTACAATTAGATTTTCAATAAATTTTGATAAAAAAAAATAATGAAACATGTGGTTAAAAAGTTGCAAATTCTATTAAATATAGAGTTAAAATTAATTATTGAATTTTACTTTAATAAAAATCAAGATACAAGGAGGGAAATAATTTCATTATGCATTTTGTTACTGTTGGTCCTCTGCTTTCTGATTCGGTAACAAGTTAGTATTCAACTTTTAAAAGTAAAAGTCCCATTTTTGGTCAAATTGTCACGTGAACATATAATTATAGTGGCAAAATCTGGCCTCGTATACAATAGACGAAAAAATGTCCAGATTTTTATCAAATCATCACAATGATCTTTGTGAAAAATATATTTGACTTCAAATTTCAAGACACGGACCTAAATTTGTAGACACCATTTGGTTCACAATGTTGTTGTGAGGGGCGCATGACAACTTTGCGAAGATTTGTATCTATAGTTTCGACCATGAATATATAGTGATAGTGGTTAACATCCAATTTGCTTCATTTTAGAAGTTGAGACAAGCTTGTACACTTTTATCTATTAATTTGATTAGCCGCGCTTAAAAATTACTTTTTTGAAAAAGTAGATAAAACAAGTCATAAAGCCTCAAGTGTAGGGTGTTAAATGGAGCGAACCAAGAGTGAATCAGTTCACTCAACAAAAATGCGACTCGCCATTTTTTTTATTTTTTATTTTTTAAAATTGCACGTTTCTCTAAATTTAATGATTCTTTTCGCACATGAGTCAACGAGGTGACTAGCATGGCCAAAATGCTGCTCGCCTTGATTGCTAGTCGAGCTGGTGGGCGAGTGGTTCGCTCACCCGTACGTGACCCTCAATAATTTTAAGCCACAAAAAGTTATGTAACAAAGTATTTGTATGAGCACACCCAAACATGTGTTAAGATCCAAAGAGTAACTGAAGCCCATGGCATACGTATCTATCCAAAAGCCCAATACAAGTACATTCGTACATTTCCAGTGGGCTATACTTCCAAAGGGCATAGTATAAGCACAACTCGGAACAACCATGTAGCCCAATACAAAGCCCACAACAGAACATTTTAGGGCTCGATTATCATTTAATCCCTCTTTACCAGATTCCAGAAAACTGAAATACCTTATAAAAAGAATCACTTCTTGAAATTGAAAGCGGCAAAAAAAAAAAAACGTGAAAAAAAGCAAATCGATGGAGGGAGGGGATGAAGGAATTGAAAGAGTGGAGGACTCCAAGGACCTGCAGCAGCAGAGCAAAGCCCTCGACAAGCTAACTGACCGGGTCGAGGATCGCCAGCTCGATTCGACCCGAGTGCAAGAGGTCAATTTTTATGATATATTTTATATGCATGCATATAATTTGGGTAAATTGGTGATTTTGATTTTTTTTTCCTGGTGTAGGCTATGGCTTCAATTGCTGCTTCAAAAGAAGCTGACATTCAAGCTGCCAGAATGAGGTTTGTGATTATTATTTTATTTATTGCAGTGTTGAGTCATTGATTAATGCCATGCGTGGGTAGTAGGTAAATGCATATTGTTTACTTATTCAAATAGTAGAAGTGATTCAATTTTGTGTTTGGGAGCTTTTGGACATTATATTAGTGTTGTTGTGGTGGAAATTTACACTTTTTCTACTAGTTCAAATGATGATCATAGAAATTCAATATTACGGTTTAAGGTTTAGGTGTCTTGATTCCAAAATCCCTTGGGCGAAAGAAGTGGCTCTCATTCTTGCCTAAGGCTTGGAACTGAATTGCATTTTATGTTGTAGCCTATATGCCAGAGCAGTATGAACAAATGTTTTTGTATTAGTCAAGATAAAAGGGAAAAGGGAACCCATTTTTAATGTGTGGAATATCAGCTCTAGTCCAACTCAGTGTTCTATCAATCACTAGTCGAATGCAGTCAAGCTCCATTGATCCATGCCAAATTTGCATCTAATTCAAATGGATAATAGGAAAAAGTATAGTGGATCCACCGTTCTAGTGAGGGTCAGTTGTGGGCAAGGAGTTGATTATCAAGATAACCCAATCGGTCATAGCCAATGAGAACAGAGTGAAACTGTGCATGCCGTAATGGATAGTTAATTGGTGTAAATTTCCTGTGGAAGTCGAGCTTCTACATTAGTGGAGATGCTTTTAGGAGTGCTGAAGGATAAGAGTTGGTGTTGGAATGCTGATGACTGATCTGTTATTTCCCAAGGATATGCTTCAATTGTCATGACAAAATTACATCTAGGTTGCCCGTAGTGGAAAGCTTCTGATACCAAATATAAGGACGAATAAATGGCTTCTTTATTACACATAAATGTAACTATACAAGTTTCAGAAGAACACTGTACAAAATGAAAGCATAACACGTTCATTGTATATATACAAGTCATAGAAGAATAATCTACAATATAAAAAATAATAAGCTGACAAACTACCAGAATCAAAGGTATAGAATACCTAAACGGTATTACAGAATGGAACTTGACATGAATTAATGGTTTAATTGAGTGATGAGTTGGAGTAGAGCTGACTTTCCTTGATACATTTTTAGGAGATGATGAGTGTATGCATATTAGATGTAATTCTAAGAGAGAACCTCGTGGTTAAATTCTTGAGCTTTAGCATTTTCTTCCATGTCTGTGCATGTTGAAATGTTTATTACGTCTAAACTATGTGTGGCTCATTATCGAAAAGGATACAACTAAAATGAATCATTTATATGTCTTCATGTGGCTTTTAGCTAATTATATTATTTATCTAGTTGTTGCTGCTGTGGTAAAAACTTGCTTCTCACAAACATGCATGACGAATTTTAATGGCTCGACAAACTTGACATAACTTTCTGTGATCTAGAATTGGCATGGTACCTTGTGAATTTAGGAACATATCTTATTTACAGAGGAGGAATGTTAGTTCCAAAACTATGTGATAAGAGTACTTTTTGATAATATAAAGTTACCCTGCAAATATTTGAACTGTGATGTTTTCATTTGCTAATTAATTCTATTCTAACTTGACAAAACCCTATTCCATACTTACTAGTTACTATGTGGTCAGTGGCGTGGATCCTCCTCTTCTTTTTTCAAACAATGTGTGAACATGTTTGGTACTTGTGCATACATTGCATTTTCATTATTTTTACTATTTGATTAATTTTATCACAGGGAGAAAGAATTAGCCGCTGTTAAGATTAATGCAGCTGATGTGGATGTCATTGCAAATGAACTTGAGGTTAGTTTTCCCATGTATCGTTAATTCTCAACTTCTTTTCATGAATATTTCAGCATTTTGAAATACTTTCTATTATCTTGTAAACAGCTTGACAAGAAGGTGGCTGAAAGAACGTTGCGCGAGCACAAAGGTGATGCTGTTGCTGCCATTAGATCCCTGCTTTACTGAGGGGAAAAAATAAATCCATGCCTCGAGATTTCAAATTTCAGGAAGAAATGTCATATCGTTCACAAGTTTATTTCGTTGAAGTGGAGTGAAACTATCTCTTTGCTTGTAACGATCTTCTTCCATGCAATTCCCCCAATATTTGACAAGTTCAATCCAAAAGTGAAACATTTTTAGCTGTAACTACAAATTTTTTATTCTTAAATGATTTGTATCCTTGTAAAATTGTTTTGCGACCTCTCCCCCATTAGACTGATTTTGTTTTGATTCTAAAAGGGTAAGCTATGCGTGGTAGATAGTTTTTGAATATTGTATTTTTTCTATTTTCGCCTTGTGAAATAGTAAGTATACAAAATCTTTAGAAAAATGAAAAATAAAAAAATTACGCCCTTAAAATTCTTGAAATATGTTTTTATTATTGAAAGGGATTTATGTAGCCACTAGTAAATTTTTGGTCTGCTTCAGCAAGATCTTACATATGTACGTAAGATTAAACGTTTGGGAAAATAATGTTTTTAAATATTTAAACATAGTTCAATAATGCAGTTTTCACAAACCATAAGTCCGTACAATTAAGTTTCGAACAAAATGAAGTCAAGGAATGAGGTTAAGTTCTTGTCTATTTTATTAATTTCAAAGTTGAAATTGGCGAGATAAAATTCTCTCTTTGTTCTTTGAGTCACTACGAACATTTCCAATCAGTGCAATGACACGTTTCTATTTTATTTCTATCTTGACTCGAAATGGAAGCATGTTTGATAAAGGATCTTAAGAGTGTCTAGAGTTGTGTGAGAAAGGTCTCTTAGCACCATTTTTCTTCTCATTGAAGTTATTTAACAGCTGCACAACTTGTGGAAACCTCGTGAACCAGGGGAAAACCATGTCACTATTCCACTTTCCATTCAACTATAACAAATCTTCAGACCACAAATTATATCGATAACATGTATGCACTCAGCACAACAGAATGGACGATAAATAGTGTGACTGTATACATGAGAATTCTTGAATTTGATGCACCACCAAAATAATTTCATGATGTCTGTTAATTACAAACATTGTCCGTTCACTTATGATACACTCTTCAATCCATCATTTGCCTTGAGAGTTCAAAACAAGCCGCGAGCAAACCGTTGTCTTGCCACCAACTCAATAGACCTTTAGGAAAATGTTAGTCTATCTTCTGTACACAGTACAAGCACAGCTCGAGGTCAAAAATATATACAGTTTCTACGGCTACGGTTCTTTTTGGCTGCCATCACCAACAATGGCACGACCAGCCTGGAATTGAATGGCACACTGTCTCTGCATATCTTTAAGCCTTTCTACTAGCTCTTGGAATGTTGGACGGCGCTGTGGTTCGCTGAGATCAACAAAATAGATAATTTGCGAAATAAAGTGGAAATTGTGTAACACCATCTACAACGTTAACTTAGATATGTTGGGTATGCTTCCCAAAAAGGCTTTGCAAAACAAAGAAGGATTCATTGGGTGTGTGTAAAAGTCTCTCTCGATTAAATTTCAATGAAAAAAAAAAAAATCTTTTTCGTTTGCTCATTTGTACTTCTGGATGCAAGGTGGTTATGTCCCCCGAATTCTGCTAAATATTTTACGAACTAATGAGTTTAGGATACGGGCAAACCCTGGTCTAGACATGGGGTGCATTCCATACTAAACAAAAGAACATTCTTTATGTCAAGAACTTCAACAACTACAAAGAGAAATTGAAGCAAATGACCATAACCAACTATAGACACCAAGAATTTGAACTCCAAACATCTCTACCAGTGTTGAAAACTTAGTTATGTCATGGAACTACATTGAATCTACTAATCCGAATTATTGATTTTGTGGACCACAAAAAGCCACTAAATTTGATAGGTCATAAATCATTTAGGAAGGAATTCAATCCTAAAAAGGTGATACGGCAAATACTGAAAGTTGTCCACTCTGCAAAAACAAATCCATTGGATAGCAAGCATGAATAAGACACAAACCTATGCCAGCAGCTCTCGATTATAGAAGCCCATTGTGGATCGACATCCTTTGGTATCTCGAGGCGTTGGTTCATGAAACCCACAGCTCCAATCACCTGCAAAATTCAGAAAGAAAATTGGTCATTGACACAAAAGACATACTTGTTAGTTGTAAAGAGCTGCAAATACCCCACCCAGACCCTACTTTCTCTTCCATCACTAGCAGATTTGTTGCACTTAGTTCAACTTCTTCCGGTGGCAATTCGATAAGATTTCTAAATTAATTTTCAGAAGTACTAGTTATACCTGCATTGAGTTGAGGTTATCCCAAGGAATCTTTTGGGTAGCAATTTCCCAAAGTATCACTCCATAGCTGTAGACGTCAGACCTGATCATTCCAAAGAAGAGGCAAAGCTTAGAACCAAAAGATCATCTCTTTATCTGTAACGTAGTTAAAACCAGATTTAGTCCCTGTTTGGTTCAGCTATAAAAGTAGATTAAAATTTAAGTTAAAGTCAACATTTAATTTCATGGGCTCCACAACTTTTCAACCAAACGTTCCATCAACTTTTATCAAAATCTACTTAAAAATATGATTTATCTAAACCAAACAGGCGCTTAATCTCACTATTCCCTTAGCCATACTTCTCGTCTGAGGGTTCATTACGAAGAACTTCTGGAGCCATCCACTGTGGCTGCATGACCAAAAATAAGTAGGTTCTCAATCAGCCATGAATTTGAAGCTTTTCATAAAGCAAGCGAGACATTTAGAAGAGTTTATAGCAATATAACCAAAAGAAGAGTTTATAGTGCCCGTTAAATACCGTTCCTTTCCCCGTCTTTGTCGTCAAATATGTTTCATGTTTAAGACGTGAGAGACCAAAGTCTCCAACCTGGTGAAACCACAAGTTAGCTTTGAACTTACAAGAGTTTAAAGAGCACATGAATCAAGAGAAGGCTCACGTTAACAGCCCAGTTCTTGTCAACAAGAAGATTTGAAGACTTCAAATCACGATGAACAATAGGTGGATTGAAATGATGAAGATAATTCACACCTCGTGCCTGTAAGAATATAAACAATTCCTAATTAAAACAATGAAAACTCTTTTTTTAGAATTCCTTAATATCTCCAGAAAATTCTGGAAAGAACCAAATAAGGGCTAAAGAAAGAGATGAATGAAACATGAGAATATAACATGTCCACTCTCTCTACACCAAAAATAAGGTATTGTTAGAGTGCAAGAAATTCATTCCAGAAATACATCTATGGTTTTAAGGTACTTACTATATCCAAAGCCATGTTAATACGCCGTCTCCAATCTATTTTTGATGTATTTCTTTGTAATAACCGGAACAGACTTCCACTGTTTCGAGCAAAAGGTGGAAACAGATTATTAGGACACACTGCTAAATTGTTAATGGGTGAACACTGAATCTTGACATACAAGGTCGACATAAAGAACACGTGAGACTGTATTAAGGAACAAAAATGAACGAGAAAAAGGGAAGAATAGCACAAGTAGAGAATATACCGTGGAAGGAATTCTGTTACAATGCAAAGACGTTGAGGAGAAGTAACTGCACCCATGAAGAGCAGAATATTTGGATGTCGAAGTCTTTTCATAAGTGACACCTTCAAAACCAAAGAACTCTTCAGGACATGCCTACCCACGTGATTTTCTTATTTGGTATTAATAACAATGAAATGCATAACAGACCAAAAGAAAATGTACATTTGGCGTGTCTAAGTCGGGGATGAGTGGATATTACTTTGCGGGAACTCGAAATGTATAGATAAAATGTGACTTTGAGTGTTTAGAATCAGTTTATAAACATGAGCCAAACATAGGCTTAATATTGTCTAATACAATCAAATATACCAAAAACATGGTATGCAGTTAAACGAAACACAAAATTTCTGCCATGACACCAATTCATTGTCGGACAATATGTATCACATGACTAGAACCTACTATATTGAAAAAGAGTATATTAAGCAAGCCATAGCATGCAGCTTTTTGCAACATGACTCGAAAGCTTATCAATCCAAATTGAAGATTGAATCTAATAGCATAGAGGAAAAATTGAATAATATGCTAATGAGAATAAATACCTCCTGTCTGAAGGAAAATATTATGTCATCAGAATATTCTTGTCTGGAAAATACCTTGACAGCAACATCCTGCATAAGATAGTCGTTTATTCAATTAGAAGACGAGACATATTTTCTGATTTTATTTAAAAAAAATTAGAAGTAAACAAGATGAATAATCACACAATGCATTATATAGAGTGTACATGCATAAGTACATTCCTTGGCTGGAACAACTTTCTAGTTTTAGATTTATAAACATGTGCCGCAAGAATAATAGATCACATTTGGCTCTGTTTGGGTTGCAAAGACGCCTATTTACTAATTATTAGGATGGATATTATTAGTAAGATAGAAATCCCATATCATACACAATATTTTGTGCATGGATTGCTTTCATGCATGCTTTTGGATTACAAAATTACCAAAAGGAGGAGCCAAAAAACTTACCGATCCATACCACAGAGCATGATATACTGTTCCACAAGAACCTGCAAAGACATGTTAAAGAAAGATGTAAGAGGTATATGGAAATTAAAGGCTAAGGGGAATGAAAGGCCAAAATAATATATCAAAAACTCAAGAAAATAATTATGTCCATGTCAAGTTCCTTCACGAACTCTATTACGCGAATTAGCAGCAGCATCCAGTGCAACTCTGATATCACATAATACCTCACATGATGTATAAATAGGCAAAGCATTACAGACTACATATAGCTGGAATATATGTAAGTAGCTTTCCATATAATACGCCTCCCCCAACATCATGACATCCATGAGCATCAACAGAGGAAGTGTCCAACAACTGAAAAAACTAAAGTTCAAAATTAATCACTGTCAAACATGGAATGCACTTACCTTGTCCAATCTGTTCTCCAATTGTCAAGTCCTCCCACAAGATTTCATAATTGAAGCAGTCGATATCCAGATCAACTTTATGAATAGCGCTACTGCTTGTACTTCCATAACTACTAGCACTACTAGTGCTATTAACATTGATTGATGAGGACCACGACCCAGGAGCATCATTATTAGCCAACTGATCATTTTCAGCCAGTGGATTTTCCGATTTTAAAATGGCTCTGGGACTCTTTTGCTGACCCGACTCATTTTCTAGGTCATTGTTTAACCACGGCCATACAAAACGCGAAGTCTTTGTTTCTGTTCCATCATCTTGTTCATTTCCTTTCCATGGCCATGCCAAACCTTTCTTACCAATCCAAGCCCCTGCTTTCGAAGTAATGATCTTAGAAATTCCAAGTTTCCCTTCACCTTCATCACCAGATTCCCGGGACGGTACACCCGGAGAGTGTTCCTCATGGCTAGCACTGGAGAAGACTCCAAAAGGAGAAAGATGTATATCTCCACGGGGTGTACTTGCTCCACTTGAGGCAGCATCCTCCCTGTGGTCAGAGAGAGCTGCATCTGAGAAACCGTGAATATGATCAGAGTGATGGAAATCTCCACTTCCACCATCAAAATCAGAGCTATTCTCTCCGGACCTTATTTTTGACTTAACCTTGTTGCTCACTTTAGAAGCCTATTTCAAGATTTTCTTGAAGTCAGCATAAGCTACATAAATAATAATAGCATAAACAAGAAAACTAGAATACTTACGAAATTTGATATTTTCGAGGCTATTGCTTCTTGTAGAGGCTGCTGAGGATCAGGGCTGAGTTTGGCTGAAGCAATGTTTCTTGGGCTGCTAAAGCTAGATTCAGTTTCCAAGCCTTTTACCTGAGACATTGCTGCTCTTGCTTCCTGAAGAGGTCTGGGATCACTTGATACACATATAATTCCCACCAAAGTGCCATCATCATGATAGAAAGGGGAGTTGGTCACATCAGCTACAAACCTATCCCCTCTCTTAGTTTTAACAGGAAACTGCCCAGTCCAACCTTCCCCCATTGCCACTCGATGCACTATGTCACTACCCACAGAAAAATCTCGAGTATCAATTAGTAGCTCAGTAACATCCTGCCCTAAAGCCTCTGCAGCTGAATATCCATAAAGATTTTCCGCACTTCTATTCCTGTGAAATAGAATCATATTGGCAAAGATTTGTATATATTTGAATCTTACATTGAAATGGTAACATTACTCATTAAATTCCGAGGACTAATTAATTTCCAAGAAGCTCTCAAGTTTGTTCATCAATGTCTATGTAATGTGAACATTATTAAACACATTCAAATTGTTATAAATAATCCATTTTTGCATCCTTTTGAACTTATAAAAAGCAGGCATTAAGGATGTTTGGGCAGCATGTATCTGTTGAGAAATGCTAAAAAACTGATATTAAGCACGGCTAAGAACCAACACAATCAATCAAACAAAGACACAAATGAAACTTTCCAAGTTCAGTTCTATTGACTCACCAGTAAATAATCCGATAATTGAGATCATATATATGCACTGATTGCCGCATTGACTGCAATATATTCAAGTACTGCCCATCGGTAAACTTAACCTCCGCCTGAACAACACCGTCACTCCCATGATCCATCTCCCTGCTATTACTCTCCCTCTGCAACGGCGATGATTGCTGGAATGGGGACAAACCCCTCTTCCACACAGCCGCGCCACTTCCATCTCCTCCAGCGCCCCTCCTCCGTGGAGCCCGCTGCGGCGAAACAGAATGGGACCTCTGCCTTGGACGATGATCGACAACACATGGAGCAGTTGGTGTTGATGAAGTTATGAGCTTAGACATCTCTTTTTTCAAGTGGGCATGGCCTATTTCTAGTTCTTGGATCTTCTTCATTAGCTCCTCAGCTGGCGGCGGCGGCTGACTTTCCGATGATTGCGTTCCACTATTTTCCATTGTAACAATTACTAAATTTGTTGATGCCCCCTCTAAAATCTAATCTTGAAAATCACAAAATCAATATATAATTGCAAAAAGATTTCTTCGAAGCCCTTTCTCCCTATTTTTACACATCCAAGAAATGGATCTATGAATACTAATAATCACTGTTTTTCCATTTTCTTCTTGATGAAGTCGATATTATATGCGATTATTAATTGTGAATCTTTGTTAAATGGGTTGTCAATAGCAGCTAAACAAAGAAAAATAATGACCTTTTAAAGCAACGAACTAACCTTTCTCCCTGCATTTTTTATCATTTTTTTTTCTCTCTCACTACCAATCGAGCCAAGTTAAAAAAATATAAGGTTAAAATTAATAAATAAATAATTACATGCAGGCAGCTGTCAAAGCTGCCTGCGACAGCTGCCTGCGTAATGCACGCAGTTATGAAAAAAAAAATCGAGTCAGCTCATAAAATCTTGAGCCGAAAGTTTAGGTAGAGTTTAAATTTTTTGGTCAAACAAAAGTTCGGCTCGACTCGAGTAAAAAAAAATAGTCCAAACCATATTTATTCGAGCCAAGCTCGAGTTTTGACTCGTGGCTCGACGTGACTAGTTGACCCCCTACAGGGCGGTTCTTCTCTCTCAACCAATGATAAAATGTATAGTTTCGACCGCCAAATTTGACGACCACTTTCACAACTGTGAGTTGTGTAAATGCAAAGAGAAAATTGTAGCATTAGTTCCCCCAACTTATTTTAAGTAGCAAATTAGTTTCAAACTCTATGACAAACATAAATTGATCATTCTATTATAGTTGCATACTATCTAACAACATAAACCGACCAAATCTATAAGTTTTAGTGAATTTGCTCTGGATTTGATAGTTATTTTTTCTTAAACTCATTTTCAACCATATCAATAAAATAACTTTCCACACAGACTCCCGATTTTTCCTTAACCACATTCTCAAAAAATATCACTTTTTCACAAAATATATTCTCAAAAAATTACATCAAACTGGTCTATTTGAACTTTTTTTCATAACTTAATTTGCCCTAACCGAAATCAGCTCCCAACTTCATCATTATGGTTGATAGTATAAATTGACAAAATCCACAGTAAAGTTCATTTTATTGAAAAATCTACCAAAAGGACTAGTTCGAATGGTAAATTTGGAAATCGTATTAATTTATAACCTAAGAAGCTAAAAAATCAACATGAAATCTAGTGAATTAATCCTTCAACTGGGACCAATTGACATAACCACAATTAGCTTCTTTACTGTGCTTTTAAAAATTCATTTTATTTTATTAATTTTGACCTTTGATTCATCTCTCGTTACTCCTTTCTCGATTTAATGTCCTAGGAGTTTAAAATATTTTAATTTTTTACATACATATACAAGTAAAGCCTGGTTTTGTTTTCTAAATTGAACTTATGCCCAAAAATTTGAAGTAGGTTTATCACGAATAAAAAAAAAGAAAATCTGAACAGTACTTGCTACACGAAGATAAGCTGGAGGGCCAGTGGTGCAATTTCACAAACAAGGATTTGTCATCTAATAATTAGGTTGGGTAATACTACTTGAACAATCCCATGAAAAACTAGGGGCGCCACATAATCCCCTGATTTTCCAGGGGATTGTTCAAGAAGCATGCTCCTAACTAGGTTATCGGGAGAGCCACGATGAGTTGTGGTGCATGGGAAACCTTATTGCCCGTGCTTGGACTTTGTTATTTCAATTTATAATGCGAAGAATAATATTTTTTGTTTCGGAAGATGTGTGGTTAAAAAAAAAAAAGATTTATGTGTAATGTTATTTTATTGATAAATATGTAACTAATAAAAAGAGAAGAAAAAATAAATTTTAATTTAACGGGCCAAACAAGATGCATTGACTTTTTTTTTTCCCTATTCAATTGCAAGGCAAAAAAGACTAATTCCACTCCACTATCTAATTTCCCCCTTCCTTCTCCTTTCCTTTTTAATGACAAAATTTGATTATTATAAAATACTATTTCTGTCCATGAAGATTCACTTTTACACAAATTACGAAATTATAATTAATATACTTAAAATAATATCAAGTTTACTCACACTTTTTACATAGTAATGTTTTCCATCACTATTGATATTAAGCACTACTTTATGTTGTAATTTCACGATATTAAATGATATATTCATTTAAATACAAATTCACATGATTCATTTAATTGAACGTATAAAGTGTAGCCACTTAAATTGGTGTTCTAATGCCACTGATGCTAAATTACATTATTCTCATTATAATATACCCCTACATTAAATAGTGATTTAAATAAGAGTAGTTCATATTTGTCAATAACAAGAAACGTTACATAAGAACATATTAAAAACCTAAGAATTAATTATAGTTTTAACAAGGAAAGTGATGTAATTTGATTCATACGAAAAAGTAAAGTAATCTTATCTTTATGAGATGTTCTAAAAAGTGTAAAGTGTTTTTAGACAAAGAGGTCAAGTTTCAAGTTTTACGAGCCTAGATGAGGTCTATGCATAAAAACGTATTTTTATGTTTAATATTAATTTAAATTTTTAGTCATTATAAAAAAATAGTTTAATAATTAAAATAATACATACCAAACATCTAAAATTTTAAAATACTACGATTACTTAATAATTTCATAATGAGCTTAGTATACACTTTTCAAAATTTTGAAATACAAAAGTTAGACTATTTTTCATAATTTCAATTTTCAAATTTTCATTTTTGACATTTATACAGATAAAATCATTTAAAATTTTGAAACTAAAGTTAAATAAAATGCTTTAGAAAAAGGGGAAAAAAATAAGAAGAAAAATTAATTAAGCGGGTCGAGGCACGATCAACTTGACAATTAACCGCTAAATTCACTCTCACTGTCAAAACGAGACGTTTACTCCAGGGCCTTTTAGAACACCGTTGATACATAATAAAGGTATGGGTTGCCTTCGTGCATTAATTGCTTGTCAATTTTACAGCCCATATGTTTACCTGATAAATTATTATTTATTCCAATTTCGCAAAAAAATAGCATATTCAAATGTAGTAATACATGATTAAGAGACTCAACTTGCTAATAATTTAAGTTTATATTTACACGAAGTCAATAAGAATCATTCGTTTAGTTTGGATCGCTTTTAAAATTAACATTAAACTAATACAATTCGTCATATGTGAATAAAAATAATAGTAACACTTAGTTTTAAGGGAGAGGGGATAGAAGTGTAAAGTGAATCGATTCTTGTTTAATATAGAGTTATACTGTGAAGTAGTTTATATAAAAACTAGTTAAGATGTGTATGGTTGGATCTTTGGACTTTGGATTTCTCCTCCTCTTCTTCTTCTTCTTCTTCTTCTTCTTCTGTTTTTCATCATTTTGTAGAAATAGCTATGATTATAATATAATGAAGTTCGGATGGATCGGCTTGGCGCAGTCGGTAGCAAGGGTAGAATTATACTTGAAATTCTAGCTTTGTTGGTGACTAAATTGGACAGAAGTTATTGTTTATTAATCAATTGGGAATATGTATAAATGATATATGCAAAATGAACAAGCATATGAACGCAACAAAGAGTATGTATGGTGAATTCCTTGTTAATAAATATGAATTTGAAAGATCCATTATATAGGGAACATTAAGGTTCTTCGTCTAGAAATTTCTCATATGAAAATGGATGATTTAAGAGGTTTCGAAACTTATGGGTAGGAGACTCGTAGGTTTAATTAACACATAAAATAAATATATTACATTTGTACAAAGAGTATTTACACAATTTAGATCACTATATAAGTTACTTTTCAATGAATTCATCATGAAGTTATTTGACTACTAGTAAAAAATTTAGTCTATACATAATTTTACTTTTTCGTGTTTTCAAACCCTACTTTTGACCTAACTAGCTCTAGTTATAAATAATTATAAATAAGTAGATATAGAGTTTCATAAAATTTAAAATAACTTAAAATTTAATATCTCAATAATCTTTTTCAATTTAATACTTTGATAATTTGAGTTTTTTAGATTTATTAAATAATATATTTTAAAACAATTAAAATTGATTTCAATATTTTAATAATACAAGTCAGGATATAAACATAAATAATTTTGTTTGCATATTAAGCTCATGTTTGATTGCCATTATTGAGGAAAAAAATGATTTTTTAAATATTGATTTTTTGAGAATGTGTGATTTAAATGTAGAAAAAAGTTTTTGATTTACGTGCAAAATAATTTATTGTGTAAATGTGTGGTTGAAAATGAGTATGAAAAATTAAAAAAATTTGTATTAAAGGGAAACAAACGAGGGCTAAGACTATTTAATTTTGAGGGGGTTTTTATTTATTTTTTTACTTATTTTTAGCTTGGATTTTTGGAGTTATTTATATTCAACTTAACTAGATAGCAATTGGAAGCCCACAATATATATTGACAAAAAGTTATTTAACCGATTATAAATATATTATAAACATGTGACATACAAGCAGGGGTGGACCCAAGAAATTTTTCCAGTGCGGACGATATTAGTAAAAGTAAAAAAAAAAAAATTATAACACAAACATTATACTAAA
>CAIGRP010095596.1:0-11675 GCA_903798385.1 Fraxinus cuspidata | reverse complement strand
GATAATGCTTACAAGTTGGATTTTCATGGTGAGTATAATATGTCAGGTACTTTTAATGTATCTGATTTCTCTCTTTTTGATGCAAGTTCAGATTCGAGGATGAATCCTTTTGAAGAAGAAGGGAATGATGTGATCTAAGTTGCGGATGCGATGAAGGCGAGCTCGGGGAAGGATCCATTAATCATCAAAGAAGGACCAATGACTCGATCGAGGGCAAAGTGGGTCAAGGAAGAGATGGGGTTACTTGCTTAAGCTTGGGTAGATGAGACATTGACCGGGACAAACCAAACGTCAAGTTCCATATTGTGCTCGAGGGTAAAAGTCCAATGGATCATGTTGATCGAGGTAGAAGAAAAGGAGGCTGAATTTCCCATAGTATAATTTGGGTACCAGAATTTTCTTTTTTTTCGCGAGTTTCCTAGTTTCATTAAGTTTTCTAGTTTTGTTTAGATTCTATTTCTTTTGATATTTTGTGATCTTTTAGAATTAATTTCGGTTTGAACTAGGTTGTAGGGTTTTAATATAAATAGTTATTTCTTTCATTGTATAATACACATTATCATTATTGAGAATTAATCTTGAGGCTTTAGCTTTTAAATCCCTTGTTCTTCATTGAGCAATTACAAACTTATCAAGAATCGATTTCTTGTGGCGTTCAAACATCCAAGTTAGATTCAAAAGTCATGTAATCAAGAGGTCAACGTATTGTCAATGATTGTATTGGTTGTGTGGTTCATTAATTTTGGGTCGAGTCCAAAATCTCGATTTATAGGCTTTCTTCGGTTGGTTCTAATCTCGTTTTGGGTTGCGTATCTTATATTGCTATGTGGTTCTCATTACATCCAGACTTGACCCCGTAGGAAACTATTTTCCAAACCCTATGAAGTGATTGAACTAGTATGAAAATCTGAACCCATTTGAATGGAGTCAACCCCTTACATAGAACCGAACCCTCATGGTGGAAGAGACTGTAAGGGGGTAGATAGAGATCTTTTATGCAGATATATAATTAGTGATTGCTGTGAAAATTCACTACTTTCGCCGACCTACCTAGTTGGTCAAGTCTAAGAGTTTTGTCAGAATAATAGGCAATAAAATGATATTAAATGCTTTTGATTGATTGATGACATTGATAAGAGCCCTCAATAGTGTGAAATTACTTATTGTGAACAAGTCACTGATAGAGAGGCTCTTTCAGCTCTAAGATGAGCCTCAATATGAACATCATTTTCTGGAGGGACGTACAAAACAAGAATCCCACCACCTATGATGCCTTGGTGAAAATGATAAGTTAGATTGTTAATGAAGAATTGATAAACCATCGTAACTGAACCTCTATGGAATTTCCGTCTCCTCAAAGGCAAAGACAAGGCTCTGTCTCGCATCTGGTAAATCAACAATGGACCCAAGCAGAGCATACCATCACCCTACTTTAGGTTAGACATTAGCTACTGCTATTTAAATATTATACCTCTTTAGCATATGAAGAGGTTTGTGCATGATGTTCAAAAATAACCAAATCCCTTAAGACGAAGAGGCAAGGATATAAGCAATAAGTACATGAATAAGCTCTATTATACTTACCACCTAACTTACATCCACGGCACAAACGATTGTATGTCCATGCCCTAATATATGGAACATAATGATGCAAATTCAAGCACAAGTAATACCCACCACATGCGATGGAATACACCCTTTCCAGGCACAACCAACTGCTTCGACAAGATGAAAACATCCCTATCAGAGAGATAGACTATTATTGGAATCCGCATGTTAGAGGAGAATAAAGAAATACATAGAAAAATTATCCAAGGGAAGTTAGGGATCTCTCCATGAAAAGCTACATAATCAATAGTAACCCTCATGGAGTGAGAGTACACCACCTATTATTTTTACACATGAATATGTGGCGAGTGTACATTATCTCCATTACGATGCATTAGTAGTAAGGGCTGTTATGACAAGAAATGGTCTGAAGCGTATGCCGGTGGATAATGAAAACTTTGTTAATATACTGTTTAGAGCCACTTATGACAAGATGTTGATAGATCATGAGCTTTACCCCATGGTTTTTCCTTTATATGGTTTCACGGGAGCAATATCATTCCTATAGGAAAAATCACTCTTTTGCAGTAAAAATGGGGTCGTCCCTTTGGCGGCCCATCATTTCATGGAGTTTCTTATCGTGGACCATATGTAAGCTTATCATGGTGTATTGGGACAACCGGCATTAAAAGAACTTTGGGAAATCACATCGATTCATCACTTATGCATGAAATTCCTTACTGAACGTGACATTCCCAAATTGATAGGTGATCAAATGGAATCATGTGAGTGTTATCTTCTTAACTCTTTGAGGAAAGATGAACCTCAAAGCATTAACATTTTATTGCTTGATGTCGAAATGCTTGATGCACCAGAAGAATGGCAGACCCATGAACGAAGGGAAGACACAGAAATGGCAGATGCTATTGCAGAAAAGGGTGATCTCTAAAGAAGGGACCAGGGATAACAGACTAGATCCTAGAATCATGGAGGCCATTCTCTAGCGGCCCTAGTGGAAAAGTTGGAATTCTTCCCAATAGACCCACAAGATCCTACAAAAATGCTCCAAGTGGGAAAGAAGCTGCAATTGGAAGACAAGCATATAAAACCTTTCTGCTAAAAAAACCTAGATATATTTGCTAGGAAGCATGAAGATATGATAGGCATTGACCCCAAAACTGCCACCACCTGAATATTGATCCAAAATTCACTCATCATTGGTAGAAAAGAAGAGCCCTTAGCCCGTAAAGATACGAGGCCCTGAAAAAAAGAATTCAAAAAACTGATATCTAATGGGTTCATAGAGAGGCCATCCATCAAAAGTAGATCTCTAATCCAGTTCTAGTATAGAAATATAATGGCAAGAGAAGGGTATACATAGACTTCTCCAACCATAATCCAGCCTATCATAAGGACAGTCTCTCACTTTCAAGGATAGACCAGCTTGTAGATTCTATTACGGGACATGAGTTATTAAGTTTTTATGGATACCTATTCTGGATATAACCCGATCCCCATGCACCTAGAAGACGAGGAAAATACCTCATTTATTAATAGAGGTCTTTATTATTACATGGTGATGTCCGTTGGCCTGAAGAATGCTGGGGCAGCCTATAAGAGGCTTGTCAACAAGATGTTTGCGGATCTCATTGAGAAAACCATGAAATTTTATGTGGACGACTTGTTGGTAAAAAGCCTCATGATAGTGGACCATGTGAAATACCTTGAAACTGCTTTTCAAATATTGAGGAGATACAAGATGATGCTGAATCCCATTAAATGCACTTTTTTGTGTTTCCTCTAGAAAATTATTAGGTCACATGGTCAATCAAAGAGGTATAGAAGCCAATCTTAAAAGGATCAAAACCTTGATGAATATGAAGTTTCCTAGAAAACCAAAAGAAGTGCAAAGTCTTACAAGTCAACGGCAGGATTGAGCCAATTTATTTCAAAGGCCATTGACAAATACCTTCCATTCTTCAAAGTTCTTAAAGGATGAAATATGTTCCAGTAAAAATGAGGAGTGTGAAGAGGCTTTCCAAGAGCTTAAGAAGTATTTGGGATAGCCCCCCTCCTTTTAAATACTATGCATTGATAATGTCCATGTCAAAGCCCATATAAAGTTAGCCAGCAAAAAGGATTCTAATCTACTTTAGTAGCCCCAATTGAATACCTTGCCAGACCTTCCATCTCCAAATAAGGGAAGGTCATGTGGATTGAAAGAGCCCCATTTTGGATTTAACCAATTATTACCTTCCTTAAGGATCAAGTCTTGCCAGATGATAAGAAAGAGCCCAACAAACTTAGAAGAAGGGTTGTTCATTTCGTAATCCAAGATGAGGTGCTATGTAAGAGAGGAATCTCCTCACCTCTTCTCTAATACACTGGTAAAGAAAAGGCAAATTACATTTTTTGTGAGTTCACGAAAGAGTCTGTTGTAAACATACTGGAGGGCCAACACTTGTACACAAGATACTAAGACAAGAGTATTATTAGCCAACTATGAAGAAATATGCTCTTCAGTTTGTAAGGAAGTACGATAAATGTCAACGTTTCCAATTAAAATCTAGCCTTCTCAAAAACTAACTGTAGTTTCAAGGCCTTGGCCATTTATTAAATGAGAGATGGACATCATAGGGCCCCTGCCCAAAGGAAAGGTAGTGCTAGCTATGTTATTGTGACCATTGATTATTTCACTAAATGGGTTGAACCAAAACAGTTGGCAAAAATAACTGAGGCCAACACTTTTAAATTTATGAGGATTCCCAATTCGCTTGTATCCGATAATAGAAGGTAGTTTGACAACAAGAAGGTCAGTGACCTGTGTGAGAAGTTAGGAATCAAAATCACTTCTCATCTCCCAACCACTCTCAAGCAAATGGTTAAGTGGAAGCAGTCAACAAAACCATCAAGCATAACTCGAAAGGGAAACTTAATATGTCAAAAGGGGCCTAGGTGGATAAGTTCCTCAAGTATTATGGGCAATTTGTACCACCAGTCAGACTGCCACAGGAGAGACCATTCTCTATGGCGTATAGAGCAAAGGCCATCAGCTCCATTTAAGTGGGACTACCTTCACCTCGTAGCTTGCATTCAATGTAAATATCCAATGATGAGTTGAGGAAGTGTGAATCGGACTTCCATGAAGAAAGGAAAGATGACTCTTAATGAAAACCCACTTCTTACTAGAGAAAAATGGCCTGACACTATAATGCAAGGGTAAAAAAGAGGTTATTTCGTAGATGAGACCTTGTGTTGAGAATAATCATTTTATTTTCTAGAAAGCTAAGTGCGGGAATGTTGGGTCCCAATTGGGAGGGGCCCTACCACATATCAGTAGAACTAAGGCCTGGAACCTATAGAATTGAGGACCTGGAAAAGAAAGCACAACCTCATCTCTAGAATGTTGAGCATATGAGAATGTACTACCAGTAAACAAGACCCATTTACGTGGCTGAATGTTCTTCCCTAGCTTATGTAATTATCTTATCAATAAAAATATCATTTTACACATGCAAGTTCATTGTTGATTGAACTTCCTCAATGATATCGTAGATGGATCAAACATCAAGGAGAAAGTCTTTGCACTGAAAAGCCATCCCTTGTAAAGAATCTCATCCATCCTAGAAGGAGAAGTATAGAGTTCCCTTATGGAACCAACCTTGATACCTACGAGGTGAACCATGAATGGATCAGATATCATTGAAGAAGTCTTTGCACGGAAGAGCCACCCCTTTGCAAAGAATATCAACTGCCTCGAAAGTAAAGTTATGGAATGCCTCTATGGGGCTATCTTGAAACCTACGAGGCGAATTTCTTCCAAAAATGAATTGTACAACATGAAATGAGCCTTTACAAAGAATTGGAACGATTCTATAAAAGGGGTCGACGTCTCTGTTGGGAGAAACTCATCCCTTATTGCAGCTAAGTCTATTAGGGGTTGTAGTTTAGCTATCCTCATCATATGCAACCTTCCTTTAGTATAAACCGAGGTGTCATACTCAGCCATTTCATGGAAATGCTAAAGTACTTGTTAACAGCTGCCTGCTCTGCCCCTCTCAATTGTTACTTCATACTAGCAACTTCAGCGTTTAGTTCATCCATTTAGGACATTAGCTCCATATTTCCCTTGTTTGTCTCCTCCAAAGCCAACGAAGCTAAGCAAGTTATCAGAGTTTTCAACCCACTTCGGCATGGTGTTTACCTCAACTTTGTAGAGGTGAACCTCTTTCTTTAATACTTCATTTTGATTCGTAAGGAGTTTCACATTTGACTCCGCCTTAGCATACCTTACCTTGAAGGCCTCTATGACCTCATTAGCAGTTGATGCCTCATCCTTCTATTTTTTTCAATTCAGCCTCAGTTTCAGCCACTGCCTTGAAATACTCCTTGTTAAGCATTTGCGGTCTCCTCGCGTCATTTGGGCATTGAGAAAGAAGCCTTGTAGGTAAACCTGCAGGGCGAAGCTAGCTTCAATCATGTCAATCGAGTTATATGTCTCGATGTATGAATAGTATTTATCAGTCCATTACTTGTAATGAACTTTTGTAGTCGGTTGGACCTCGACGAGATGCATCTCCTTAATGACCAAAGCGATTTCATTCGACCTCCTTTCCAAACAATTCAAAGCTTTTTCCTCAGAAGTGCCCTTTTGTTAGCCTCTCTCACCCTCTTCCACTTTATGAGGTCACTTTCCTCCTCACCCTAATCCTCAATCTCAACTATTTTGATGGCATATATGGGGTCTAATACAATGGGCTTTTGATCAACTCATCGTGGTAGTTTGTGTTTTGGAGAGAATGAGGTTTAGTGTTCTTGGTTGTTGTTAACCTCCTTTTTTGAGACCTCTTCCCCTTGAGGCTCTACATTTTCCTTGTCATTCTTCTCTAGGAGAGGTAGAGGGTTCAACTTGGACAAGAGAGATAGCTCATCCCTCTACTATTGGTACGTTAAAGTGCTAGTACTCAATGGCTTTTCCTTTATGCCCCACCAAGGCACCTCATAAAAAAACATGTCCGACTTAATATATTCTTCCTTTTCGTGTATTTCTGCAAAACAGATTATGCATAAAACACTTGGTGAAAAATTAAGATAAAAACTGACATGGATGTTGAGGCTACTTACCCTTGGTAGCCACTAAAGAATATGTGTCAAAAAGGGATCGCTTTGCCACCATAATTTTGAAAGACCTCCATTCAATCAAAAATTCATAGATGGCTCGAATTATGGCCCACTCCTCCAATGTAAGTTAAAAACTGTTGACTGCACTTGCATAAAAGACAAAGTTAGCACAAGGGTTCAAAAGTAAAGACAGCTAATAAGCGAAACAATTTGAAAAGCAAAAAATTATTATACTCATGATAATGGGTTTGTATGTTATTTCTCGCACGCATCATTATCCTCCATTGTCTGCCAATGACCCCTCACATAGAACCATGAAGCCTTATAGTTCTTTATCGAGGTTGAAGTACCTTAGATGGAGGGTGAATGCAAGCTACATGGGTTCATGCAGTACCATCTCTTAAAGTCCTTTCCACCACTAGAGGATCGAGGTTGGAAGAGGCTCTGAAATACACGAGAAGGCATATCCTTATCGAAAGTGACCTTCTTCCATAGAAGAAAGGCTCTTGCTAATTGGCTCCATGCATTTGAAAGTTGTATAGGGGTTATGTTGTACTGCCTAAGTATATAACTAAAGAAAAGATGTAATGGAAACCTCATCCCAGCACTCAGGATCAGCTCACTCACATCAATGTACCACTCCCTAGGAAAACAAGCTCGTTCGTTAGTGGTTAGAGTGAACATCTCAATGTTATTAAGATCTTATATCGCTCCCTAAAGGTTTCTAGTTTGCTCCCTTCTATGCAGGTCAACCACAAGTAGGCCCTCCACCTTATACTATTGTCTATTGGATCTCCATGAATCATCCACACACTATGGGAACCCCTATCGCCTTCACGATCCTCGTTGTGGGGATTAGTAGAGCTAAACCTGTTTCAGTGTGTATCATTGCCATATCAAATTTCCAAGAAAACCCCCATTTGGTATTTAGTTTCAAAGAAAAGGATATCTAATGAATTTTTCAGTTCAAGAATTAGAGATAAGTGGTTTGTTACACAAATGTCAAATAGATTAAAGAAACTGGAAGCTTGTTCGAACACCGAAAATCGTTTCCAAACTGCGGGAGAACTGCAAAGTATTTTTCTTGCTTGAAAGGTTTTTGTAATGGAAAAAAGCGTTACAATAGGCAAATGAATCCTTTGATGAATTGTCCTTTAACCTAAACGTACATATGTTCCCTTCATCTGAACCATTGGACCCAAAAGGCATCCAATTGAAAAATCAAATGAACGATTATGACCAAATCATGTTAAGCACGCATGTGTAATTCGTATCACCTCTGCAGAGGGACGATCATCATTGTGCATTTACTGTGCACACAATACATGTATTGATAAATGCAAGACTGCATCGATGCCATACCTTGGAAATGCAAGAGGTTTTTTTAATCATTGCAGCATGCATCCCAACAATGTCCTCTCATAACTACGCTAAACCTCTACTAAATTTCATCCTTATCACATGTTTTTACTGCAACAACAATCTCGCCCTTCTAGCAAGGGCTTTGCCTTAGTGCATTTCAGCCTTATCACAGGCTTCCACTACATCAATAGGCTCGCCTTAGTGCATTTAAACCTTATCACAGGCTTCCACTACATCAACAAGCTCGCCTTAGTGCATTTAAGCCTTATCATAGCCTTTGTCTACATCAATAGGTTGGTTCTTCTAGTAAATGTCTTGTCTACATCAATAGGTTGGACATGAGAGGCTTTGAGATCTGTTGGCCACGTTAGGAGTACAAAATTCTAGGTCAACAACGACAACTGTAATAATAACAATGAAACAAAAAAGAAAGAAATTGTTGCATCTGTAAATGGGAAAAAATGGAGGACAAGGGTTAGAAGAAGAGAAAAGTTGAATGAATAAAAAAATAAATAAAGAACGATGCTGGAAAGGTGAAGGGGAAGGTAGCAATCTGTTTTGTTACCGTGTAGATGGCCAATGGCAAAACTACAATTTTCTATGTGTAACTATTTGCATCGTCTTCATTTTTGTACCTCTACTTTTTATTTTTCTTTTACAGTTTTGCATTTGTAGATGCAATTGATAGAAAAATTTATATGATAGCTGAAATTCCATTAAGGGTTTGGACGTCTCCTTAAGACTAGTTTACATTTCGGGTTTGATAATTGGATGAATCATCCAGACTGAATTGTTTCAAGAGTATCAAATATATCTACTTCTAAAACTTGAGACTGAAGGGTAACTATTTAGCCGTGTTATTTACTGTGAATAGTAAAAACAAGGAAGAAAATAAACCTGATTACAAAAGGAAACAAATAGAGTACCCATACTCCGATGAGGTTATTCTATGAGGTTTTATTTATAATCAGACTTGGCTCTGAGCTGCTGAATTTTTATATAAAAAATATTCAGATTTTTGTATCAAGAAGTCTATCAAAAATAATGTGTAGACCTTTTCATTCAATCAAATGAATCTCGACAAATACCAAAAGTCGTTACAGGTTGAAATTTCTTTTAGTAGTTGAAAATTGAATTGTGGAACAGTTGAAGTCCATTCATTTCAATGACTCCAGTCCAGTAGTCATCTTATGCGGGTGCAACAAGTACCCAAATGTAATTCCTAGCCTGTACCAAAAGACGTCAGATGTTTTGGGTAAAACCAAAAACGAACAACGGGATATTTACGCTTGCTATTTTAAGAAAAAGCAAAACATGAATAGTTATCGTCTTGACCAAAAAATGATGAAGAACTCGTGCTACTATTTGTCTTTGTCTGTTATTATTTGTTGGCTCATATTTTGCCACGCATAAAATCTAAAATGTTCACACAGTTTATAACCCGTTTGTAGGAGATGGACCGGACAATAGTACAAAAACGTTTAATAATTGGAATGAATGCCTCGCCTCGCCTAATTAATAGATTTTGCAGACAATGGGTACTTTTTGACAAGAGTCTTGAACAATGCCACTACCAAGAGTGGGTGTGCCTTCAAAAGCAAGAACTTTCAGAACGCAACCATGCGATGAAATTAAGGGAAGAAAGCCAACAAAATGATGCAGAAATGGAACAACTCATGGACAAAATAATGCTACATTTTGAAGACGGAGAAATGAAGGTGTCTCGATAGCAAATATTTTTCAGACTTCTTTTCGACTACATGCACCCCCAATTTAGAACTCTCTATCTTGTGCAGCTGGCTGCAGGCCATTCTCGTTTTTCAGCCTCGTTTATGCACTCTCTTAATCTGAAATCAGCTCTAAAGTTTTTTCAAGTTCTGTTTTGTTAGGCAAATTGTTATCAAATGATCAACTCCTGAGTTTTTTCAAGTCGGCATCGACCATGAGACTAAAGTTGTATCGACACCACAATTGTCTAAACCAATCTTATAACTTATTTGGGCTATTTGAAGTAGCCTAATTTAATTAGCGCTACACATGGCCCAACCCAAAACTCTTGGATGGCTTTTTGGTTGATAACCCATTTATACTTCCTATTTGGCCCTATTACTTATTAACCTAAAGCCCATTTAAGCTCCTTTATATATGCTGCCCATTACTGTTGTGTTTAGTGTGTGAAAATTGGTTTTCATTAGTCCGTGTGTTTGAGAGAAAACGGCGTTCCTTGGCTTCGTGCCTTCTGTGATTTGTTTTCTTCCCCTTCCTTAGCCTTTGTAGCTAACTTTTGAGGCTACAATAAACCTTCACACCTAGACCTTTGTGGTCAACTTGAGAGCAACTGGGGGGGTGATTTGGTTGACAATTGTGGTGATCGATTCAACAATACTGAGCTCGGATCTTTGAAGATTGGAGTCCCTTCTTCAACATTTTGGTATCAGAGCATTGTTTGATGTGGATTCCGGCGAGCAGTCGACCAAAACCAGCCAGAGATTGAAGCTTTGAAAAGGCTTTTTTTTTTCTCCAAATAACCGAACCTGCATCTCCTGATTCTGGCCAATCTAATGACCAGCCGGAATATCTGAGCCCCTATTCGAGTTCTGTAGGCTGAGGCACAGCTGTCAGTGGTGTATGTTGTAGTAACGATCACCAACAGCGGAGGCGCGTGGCGGCTTATGTCGACGAGCTCATATTTTGATTTCCTAAACATATTAATATTATTGGTTTCGTGTTTTAGGTCACGCATAAAAATTTGGATGATTTTACCCTTGGTGGATCGGCGATCGCAATTGCTATACATTAACTGAATTACTTTAGGCCCAAATCTCGGCCCTAAAGATGTAAATTCGCATATCTCGTAATTTACGGACTCACATAGGTCCACTTTGGTAAATTGGCTAATCCCGTTTAAATTTCAGCAATAGCGCGTCATCGTGTGGGGGTGACAATAAAATTGACATTACAGTGTAGGGTAACTATTACCTATGCTAGAAATTAGGAATTACTTGCTCTTCGTTACTACATGATTGAAATTATTCATTTGATAAATTACAGCATAATATCTTTTGTGAAACTTATCTCATTGCAGTGTTAAGTTATTAGAATACCTATACCTTACCCGTTTGAAAATTCCCTTAATCTAAGATCGTGAATCTTACGAAACCCTGTGAATCTAAAACGGTGTATATTTGCAAACCTAGGTCTACTTTGTGTAGCTCAATTGTGACATTGTATTTTTTGATTGATTATTAAAAATGACAACGCACAATCTGACAACAAAAAATGAAAGGTATTTTGGTTCAATAAAAGGTTTCAAAAGCCATNTTACCCGTTTGAAAATTCCCTTAATCTAAGACCGTGAATCTTACGAAACCCTGTGAATCTAAAACGGTGTATATTTGCAAACCTAGGTCTACTTTGTGTAGCTCAATTGTGACATTGTATTTTTTGATTGATTATTAAAAATGACAACGCACAATCTGACAACAAAAAATGAAAGGTATTTTGGTTCAATAAAAGGTTTCAAAAGCCATTGATGGCAACTTTCCCGCTGCTTTTTTAAAAGATCAAAAAGAAGAAGGTGATGAGCTTGCTTATACCTCAATTATTTTACACTTAGCTTACGCAGTTTTGAGAAAAGTGGGTAA
>CAIGRP010095595.1:0-15199 GCA_903798385.1 Fraxinus cuspidata | reverse complement strand
GAAGAAAATGCTAGCAAGAAAATGAAATCTCAACCATCAAGGAGTTGAGACATCAAATGTTTTAGGTGTTTGGGGTCGGGACACATCGCTTCTCAATGTCCAAACAAAAGAGCGATGATTTTGCTAGATAATGGAGATGTGGTGAGTGAAAGTGAGAGTGATTATGAAGGCATGCCGGAATTGGAGGAGACTAGTGATGAAGGTAGAGTGAAATATGTTGTAGGCGAGCTATTGGTCACGAGGCGCTCTTAACACTTAAATCAAGGTGGATGACTTGGAGCAACAAAGAGAAAATATTTTCCATACGCGGTGCCACATCAATAATAAGGTATGTAGCATGATCATTGACAGTGGGAGTTGCACAAATGTAGCTTGCACNTAACACTTAAATCAAGGTGGATGACTTGGAGCAACAAAGAGAAAATATTTTCCATACACGATGCCACATCAATAATAAGGTATGTAGCATGATCATTGATGGTGGGAGTTGTACAAATGCAGCTAGTACTAATGTGGTGGAAAAAATGGGATTAACTATGCTTAAATACCCTAGGCCGTATAGGTTACAATAGTTGAATGAATGTGGGGAAGTTAAGGTGAATAGAAGGGTGTTGATAAAATTTTCAATTGATAGTTATCATGATGAAGTATTGTGTGATGTAGTACCTATGCATGTAGGTTATATCATGTTGGAGAGACCATGATAATACGATAGGAAGGTAATATATGATGGGTATAAAAATAGGTACAACTTTGTCAAGGGTATAAAGTCTGTTACACTTGCACCATTAACACCGACAAAAGTTTATGAAGACCAAATCAAACTGAAAAATGAGGAAAAAAAGAAACCGAAAAAGGTAGAGAAAAAGAGAGAAAACAGTAAGCAAGATAGTAAGAGAGAAAATAGTGAGGTGGCTAAAAGAGAGAACAATAGAGAAGAGTTGAGAGAGAAGAAGAGGGGTCGTCCGAGAGGAGCAAAAA
Organism: Fraxinus cuspidata; assembly: GCA_903798385.1. Taxonomy (NCBI): domain Eukaryota; kingdom Viridiplantae; phylum Streptophyta; class Magnoliopsida; order Lamiales; family Oleaceae; genus Fraxinus; species Fraxinus cuspidata. The sequence continues at coordinate 14,218 of CAIGRP010095595.1, read as the reverse complement.
ATCGAGAGCAAATTTCTTTACAAAAGAGAGTGAGTTAAAACGAGCGATAGTAGAGAGACAACAAATGATCTTGTTAGTGTACAAGGAGTCACTCCTCAATTTTGAGGAATCTAACCCATCCCAACCTAGTTTGGCTATTTCTTTTTTGCAGGAATTTTGAGATGTATTCCTTGAGGATGTGCCTAGTGGGTTGCCACCTATTCGAGGCATTGAACACCAAATTAACTTCGTACCCAGCGCAGTCATTTCAAATCGACTAGCTTACCGAAGTAATCCCAATGAGACAAATGAACTTCAAAGGCAAGTGGAGGAAATGATAAGCAAGGGGTATGTGAGGGAGAGCATGAGTCCATGTGCCGTGCCAGTCTTACTTGTGCAGAAAAAAGATGGTACTTGGAGAATGTGCGTGGATTTCATGGCTCCTATTCCTAGGTTAGATGATATATTGGACGAATTATTTGGTGCATGCATATTTAGCAAAATTGATCTTAAAAGTGGTTACAATCAAATTCGAATGAGGGAAGGTGATGCATGGAAAACCGTATTTAAAACAAAATATGGCTTGTATGAATAGTTGGTCATGCCGTTTAGACTTACTAACGCACCAAACACTTTTTATGCGTTTAATGAACTATGTTTTGCATGAATTTATAGGCAAGTTTGTTGTGGTTTACTTTGATGACATTTTAATCAACAGTAAGGACCTTAACGAACATATTGAGCATTTACAGTGTGTGCTAGTGGTTTTAAGAAAAGAACAACTTTTTGCTAAAATTAAATTGTGCACATTTTGCATGAAAAAAGTTGTATTTATTGGATATGTTGTTAGTGCTGAGGGAGTAGAGGTAGGTAAAGAGAAGATAAAAGCTATTAAAGAATGGCCAACACCTAAAAATATAACCGAGATAAGAAGTTTTCATGGTTTGACTAGTTTTTATAGGTCATTTGCAAGGAATTTTAGCACACTTGCCACACCACTCACTGAAGTAAAAGAGGTGAAGAACAAGAGCATGCATTCAACACTATTAATGATGGGTTGGGTAAAGAACCGGTTTTAGCACTGCCTAATTTTGAAAAAACTTTCGAGATTGAGTGTGATACAACAGGTATAGGCATTGGAGCAGTTTTGATGTAGGATAAGAGGCCGATAGCTTATATTAGTGAAAAGCTAAGTGGAGTAGAGCACAACTATCTTACATATGACAATGAACTTTATTCACTTGTTCGAGCTTTGGAGACACGACATCATTACCTATGGCCGAATGAGTTCGTGATTCACACTGATCATAAGTAACTAAAGTATTTGTGGAATCAAGGTAAGCTGAACAAAAGGCATGCTAGATGGATGAATTTATTGAGACATTATCTTATGTCATCCGGTATAAACAAGGAAAACGTGGTGGCGGATGCGTTGTCCAGAAGGTATGTGCTTCTTACTTCTTTAAGTGCAAAGTTGCTTGGTTTTGAGTACATTAAGGACATGTATGTGAATGATTTAGATTTTTCCAAAAAATATGAATCATGTAATAAGGGTGTGGTAGATAAATTCTTTAAGCATGAAGGTTATTTGTTTCACGAAAATAAACTATATGTTCCTAATTGTTCTATGTGTGAATTGTTGGTTAGGGAAGCATACAGTGGGGGCTAATGGGTCACTTTGGGGTTGCAAAGACTTTAGATATGTTAGGAAAACATTTTTATTGGCCTAAAATGAGAGTTGATGTAGAACGAACTTGCAATCAACGCATAACTTGTAAACATGCTAAGTCTAAGGTCCTACCCCATGCGTTGTATACTCCTTTACCTGTCACTAGTGAACCTAGGGTTGATATCTCCATGAATTTTGTTTTAGGTTTACCTAGGACTAAAAGGGGTCAAGATTCAACATTTGTAGTGGTCGATATGTTTTCTAAGATGGCGCATTTCATTCCATGTCATAAAATCGATGATGCCAGTAACATAACTAATTTGTTCTTTAAGGAGATAGTGTGTTTACACGAGGTTCCTAAGAGTATAGTGTTTGATAGATATGTTAAATTTCTTAGTCACTTTTGGCGGGTTTTGTGGAGGTAAGTTAGGCACAAAATTGTTGATTTTTACGACTTGTCATCCACAAACCGATGGACAAACCGAAGTCATAAATCGGACTATGATTTAATTGTTGCGCATTGTGGTTAATAAAAATTTGAAAAGTTGAGAAGAATGCTTACCTTTTGTTGAGTTTGCATACAATAGGGCAATACATTCTACTACTTCATGTTCTCTGTTTCAAATTGTTTATGATTTTAATCCACTAACATCATTGGATTTAATTCATTTACCTGTGAATGAATGTGGAAGTTTAGATGCAAAAAAGAAGGTCGAGATGGTAAAGTCACTCCATGAGAATGTGAGATTGCAAATTGAAAACAAAACAAGCATTATGCGTCACAAGCTAACAATGGCCGGAAGAACGTTTCATTTGAACCAGGTGATTGGGTTTGTGTACATTTGAGAAAGGCACGCTTTCCAAAGAAAAGAAAATCGAAGTTTTAGACACGGTGAGATGGGCTATTTCAAGTTCTCGAGAAAATCAATGACAATGCATATAAGCTGGATCTTCCTGGTGAGTATAATGTTTCGGCTACTTTTATGTATCTGATCTCTCTCTCTCTTTGATGTAGGTATAGATTTGAGGACGAATCCTTTTGAAGATGTAGTGGATGATGTGAGCACAGAGTCGAGTGCTTCAAAATCAAGCCCGGCTAGGTAGACAAAATATCAAAGTTAACAAGTCAAGGAACATGTTTCATGTTGAGCTCGGAAGAAGAAACCAAATAGATCAACTCGGTTCAAGCAGCGAACGAGCATAGTGGATTAAAACGTGCATAACTTTCAGCTCGGGTTTAGAATTTCCGTCCATGAGTACAATCCGAAAATGGCATGAAATTTTGCACAAGGAAAAAGAGGATTCAAAATTAAAGCTATGCGACCGCATAGCTAAAAAGGGTTGCGGTTGCATACCGTATTATTGAACCAAACTTGAGGTTGAATGTTTGTTCTATGCGACCGCGTGTTCATAATATGCGACCGCATAAACCAATCTGGATGCGAATTTTTTCAAAATTTGCGTAATCTTCTATTATATTAAAATTATATTCTTGGTATCTTTTATAATATTTTAGACTTTATTTCCATTTAGACTAGGGTTTATATGGGGTCCATATAAATATAATATATTATTTTATTGTAAAACACAACATTATTGAGATTTATTGAGAGGCAATTTTCTTTCAAATTCTTGTTCTTCGTTGGACAAATCACGAATTTATCAAGATTCTTCTTTTGGCGTTCAAATCAATCGGGTGAGATTATCAAATATTCAATCGAAAGGGTCAACATATCGTTCACATATTGTTGGTTATCTTGATTTGTTATTTTTCGAATCAAATCCAAAACTTTGATTATTTTGGCTTTCTTGGGTTCGATTTCAATCTAATCGTGGGTTTCGTTATTCTTCGCTACGTGGGTTTACATCATTGTATGTTCATATAAGAGTATTTGTTATAAGAGTATTTGCTTACTTCAGCTTCAGATCTAGGTGACAGGATTCGAACCTATGATCCTCTGTATCTAAAACAGATGCGCTGACTAGATTGTGCTACATCTCGTCTCCCCATCTCAGAGCATATAGATCCACCCGATCAATGAAGACTCAAACTGAACCCACCCATCCTTTTGGGCACATGAGGATGTAAGAACCAATTTGAGTAATCCATCGCTATTTTCTGAAGCCTCCAGCAAGATAGGGCGAGGAACTGCAGGCACGCATGAAAGACGAACGAAAAATGATGAATTTGCCTAAAAACCTCCAGACTCCATCTATGGAAAATGATCGTTTATTGTCCATGCCTTAGCCGTTGCTTTTACTGGATCAATGGGATCCCAATATCGATTTCCTAGGTATGCTTGCCTTGTTCAAAAATTGCAGCTACCTTTTCTCTTTCACTACACCAAACCCTTTTGCAAAACTTATTTCCTTACCTAGTGGAGGCCTCTATTTTCTTTCCCTCGTCATATTTATTGTTGATCAGAAATAGAGGTTGACGTTGATTTTCTAATAAAAGTAACCTAGGATAATTGCACAACCTGTTACTTCAGTAAAAAGTTGATTTTTCAATAAAAGGTAGCATATATTGTAACACAACAATGTTATCCTTATAAAATGTTGATATTTTAATACAACATTTTGCCCATATAAAATGCTGATCTTTAATTAAAAGTAAGATAGATTACACAAAATGTAACCCGTGTAAACTGGAAATAAATATCATAATGGTTGAGAAAACCTTTAAATCTCTACAGAAAATCTACAATTTCTCGTATTCAATTAAGTGTTTCTATTGAAAAAATAGTGGTGGAATATCACTTGATAAGGAACAAATTTGCAGGAGAAAATAATAGTTTGCTTAATCTCAGAACAAATTATTTCTCTGTATAACTCTTTCCTCACAGTTCCAAATGCTTCAATCTACCAGCTATTTATAGGTCTCAAATGACTTCTAGAATACCTCACATGCAGTTACCTCATAAATTCAATACTTTGAATTGACTCATACATGTATAGTATGACCATAAATATTTGTGTAGTCACAAGAAAGTTTTAATATTATTAAATCGTGTTTAATTTCCAACAATTCCAACATCTAAGTTTCTTGTATTGCAATTAGGTATTAGATTTCTTGTGGTTTAATAAAATTATTCTCTAGCTGTTAGAAATATATTTCTGTTAACAATGGAGTTAATTATTTGATTAATCACTAAAAAATATTTATCAAGCAAGTAGTAACCAAAGGTACCTGTGTTACATAACCCAACATTTAAAAATAGCATCCTGTAAAAATTAAGTGTTACATTCCTGAAAGGATTACACAATGTTTTGAGGTTAAAATGAAAATATTCTGAGAATTTTTGTCTATTACATATAATATGTAATGTAACATAGTCTATTAAATTGTTATATATGTTAAATCATATATAACATAGTCTGTTACTTCAATTATATAACATTTCACATAATTTGATACAAGTGGTTACGTAGGTTTAGTATTAAATATTCTACTATGTAACAAAAAGGGTGATCCTAGATTGTGTCGTTTGTCTGGGACTAGGATTGACAATCATAAGGAGGTGAGGGAAGAGCATAGCCACGATAGGCAGGAAGAGATTGTTTTGATGATAGAGTAGGAAATGAGAAGGGAAAAGGATTAGATTTGGCGGTCGATGATGAGGATGCATTTAAGGAGAGGAGAAAAAAGGATTAGACAGAATATGTCGCAAAGACAACAAGAGGAGTCGGCACTAATGCCAGAAGAATAAGAGGAGCGAGTTGATAAATAAGGAAGAGGAGTCTGAGTATGACAAAGTTTGAGAGAGAAGATTGAGAAAAGTTAAGAGAAAGTTTAAATTTTGTGGTTACATCAGCTAGCCAGGCTAAAAGATTCGGAGAAGTTGATGTAAAAGATACTTTTTTTTAGAGTAAAGATATATTTTTATACATGAACCAGAGAAAGGGCACGACATCGTGTTGAGATTGGACATATAGGATGCCATAAAGATATACAGAATTTTCTGTTGCAACTTCTTTATTGTTTTACATAAAAAACCTATTTAATTGTTCTGCAAAAAATTTGAAACCAGGCTTGCATCTTATTTATGTTGAGAAGTCTGTACTATTTTACTTTCTGAAAAATTTATACTATATTTCTGTTTTCAATAGTCTGATACATAACCGGGTTTGCATAAGATTGTATTAGAGGTTTGCTTTGAATTTATTAAGTTATTTTCCATTTGTCTTGTGCTTACACATTCATATTTGTGTTTTATCTTTCAAGGTATGGCTAATTTTTTTTATATCGCAAGTGTATGATATCGTAAAGTAATATAATGGACTTTTGAGTTCGAATTATCGTTTCCACGAGAACTATACTTTCATACTTAATTTATTATTTCTAACTTTTATTTGATGAAAAACAAATAATTGTGATTAGGTGATTTTTTTTTTAACTATATCGACTAATTAAAAAGAGTAAAACACACACAAAGATCGATTGAAAATTCAAATATGGAATAGATATAGGGCATAACAATATCATCCATTTATCACTTTTAAGTCTTAATTCAAGATTCATACATTTAATGTAGCATTTGATCTAATTCTTCTATTGTATTCAATTTGTTCATCTCGAGTTTTCATTGATCCTATCTAAGTAATTCAATCATATATCTCTATGTAAATCAAATTTAGTTAAACGGACTATTTGTTCTATGAATTCTTAAAACGACCGCAATAATTAGCGTATGTATCTCTACACATTAATAAATTATCGAATTTTAATATGTAGTCTTAAATCTAAAACTTACATCTCAAATTATTGAATTAGTGATCAAGTAATTCAAAACATTAAATACATGAGTAAAATCAACACATGCATGATAAAAATACTTGAATCTTGAAGAAATAAAGGGTCTCAATTTGATTTCATTGTTTGCCCTAATGAAAAACTTAGCTACTGATGATAGATGACGAACAATAATAGATAATAATGAAGTATATCACTAGCCTTTGAATTGAGATGTAGAAAAGTGGATGAATCTTGCACCAAATATCTCTTATTCTAAATCTTGATTCGAAACCCTTGATTCGTTGTTCTTCTCCTTTGATTTTGCTCTCTAATTCTCCAAGTTGTGTTCTATGTATCTCAATGTGTGGAACCTTCTAAAAGTATCTTCATTATTGTACTTATACTTCTTTTCACGTTTTTCCCTAATTTAAAATTTTTATGAGCTTTAAAATGGGCCAAAAAAGCGCCCTAGTATGTCTTCAAGTAGAGCCTTGATGCCTAGAAGGGGTGTCGAGGCGCCGCGTCCATATTCCGGGTGGTGCCGCAGCGTGGCGCCACACCTGTGATGCTGCTATTTCTTCAGTGGCGTTGAGGTGCCACACTTCTGCCTCTTTGCTAGCTAGATATGGTGGTGTCGGGGCACCGCTTTCTCGGTATATGCCTCCTTTTGTTCTTCTTTTGGTATTATAAATTGACTCTTTTGTCATTTTTCTTCTCCTTTTCTCTCCTTTTGATTCCAAATCATTTGTTACCATTGTTAACTCCACCTCACCAAACTAAAAAAAAAAAAAAACACTAATAAATGCATTTAAAATGTTCAATACTCATAAGATCTAGTAAATAATCAAGTTAAAAAAATATGTATCTTGTAAGTAAAACACACTCGTCAACGACTCATCCATGTACGGAACTCAATGATCGTTAAAATTCAATAAGTTTACAATATCGAAGTCAAGTGATAGAGTGTAAGTTATGTATTGTTTTCACGAAGTACTTAATTTGGTTTCATTAATACAAACTCTAAACGTATATCACAATATGATTGGTTTTAATTTTAACTAATTAACCTATAACTATCTAAATACTAAGCTAATGAACTACAAATCAGAAGCTTTTATGAACCCAATTAACGACAAGCATTAGAACTTCGAATCCCCCTATATTATTCCGTTTTAATAACAATTCAAAACAATGAGTCGAGCAATGCTAAAGCTATTCTCAGAGACGAACCTACAATACCCCTGAAGATCGCGGACATGTATTGATGCATTTAATCACTAGAATTCAATTAAATCATTCAAGGCGTACGGATATATCTATGTTCCCTATCAAACCCTACAATGATTGTTATCACATGCTATAATCTTTATTCTTTCTCATGAATAAAATAAGGATCACTAATTAATTCAACTAAGGATCAATTAATCGAAAACATTAAAACCATAAAATCATTCAAAATATTTTGAGATAAATCGGCAAAAAAATGGAATGGCCTCTCCCGTTCCTTTTTGTTGTTTAGCAAAAGAGCTTTAGTAATTTCTCATGCTTGTTTCTTGTCTATCTCAATACCTCGATGGTGAAGAAGACCGCCTTGGATAGTCAAAGTGCATTGGTGAAACATCTAGAAAATCAGGTGGGGGCCAAATAACAAAATACTAATAGAACGAACACACAAGGCATGCCTTAACACATAAATCAACCTAGAGAACAGATTAATACAATTACCGCTAGAAGTGGAGTCCATCTACTTGAGATTCATGGGAAGAGACCAAGTACCGGTACTCAGTACGTATGAGCAAGTGTCCGGCATGACCAGTCAGAGGAAACATTTAAAGAGAGAAGTTAAACACTCCAAAAGCAAAGGTAGTTGCTCCTTTCGAGGCCTATGTACTTCCCATTCCATTCCTTCAGAGGTTCAAGAAATTTCAAGTGCACAAGGGATTTGCAAAGTTTCTTGATATTTTCAAGAAACTACACATCGACTTCCCGTTTGCAAGGGCTCTAGCTTGAATGCTATTGTATTACAAGTTTAAGAAGGAGATGCTGTCCATGAAAATAAAGCTTGAAGAGTTTGAGGTAGTGGTATTAACTGAGGAGTGCACTGCAATTCTTCTAAACAAGTTGCCTCCAAATTTAGAAGATCTAGAGAATTTCAAAATACATTGCACTATTGTTCAATTCGTTAATTTTAAGGTTCTATGTGATTTATGTACAAGCGTTAATTTAATGCCTATATTTCTCGATAGGATACTTGATTTGGGGAGGGTGAAGGCAACTACGTTGTCTCTCTAGCTAGGTGACACCAGTGGCGGACCCAGCATTGAAGTTTAGTCCGGACGGACGTTGACCATTGATCATCAACAATCAGCGATCGTAAGAGCGATGTTGTTTATTAATATTTAATTAAATAATATTAAAAATTATTCAATATACATGTAAATGCTAATCTTGTTAATTCTTGTTGTTTTCTTCAAATTCATAAATGTATTCACAAAAAAATAAATAAATAAAATAAAAGAACTGAAACAGAATGCGAAGCCCAAGACCAATGTTGGAAAAGAGTTAAAAAAATATAAAACACTTATCAATCAAGAAGTTGGCCAATCTTGAACTTGGATTTCCCTAAGCACGCCAAAAATTGGTTCTTTTCTCAGAACTAGAAATGAGAAAAGCGTAAAAATTATTACCCACCAACTTTCCTAATTTCAAAATTAAGATCAAGACCCATCATCCATGACTCCCCATTATTTTCAGCATCCAAAAACACTTTCAATCTCCAATTAATAAAATGCATACAAATAGATAATACCCAGTTACACTATAATCATCAAAAACCAAAAACAAACAATATCAAAATCAGATCAAGAACGACAAAATAAACATAGCTGCCCGATTGTTGAGAAGAAGCTGCTTATTGGTAGGCGATGATAGCAAGCAGCAACGGTAGCATCCAACAGGCAGTAGAGCTAAGCAGAGAGAAGAAGAAGTGAAGATCCGACCGGTAAAGGAGTGAAGGCAGTGGGTATGGACTTTAGAGAATGGAACCTCAGCCAACTTAGATGAAAAAAATAAAGGCCCAACTCTCTCAGCCCAAAAAATGAGCCAAAACTTAAAAAAAAAAAAAAACAAAAACAAAAAGGCCCACCTTCCGTCTTCTTCCCGTCTTCTCTGTGTTTGCTGCAACAAGCAACGAGCCAACAACCCAGCGGCTCCGGGTGGAATTGAAGGCTCCGGCGGATCCAGCACGGGCGGCCGCCCCCCCTCGACAGGTGCTGGGTCTGTCCCTGGGTGACACATCAATCAAGCACTCACGAGGACATGGTTGACGATGTTCTCATAAGTGGAAAAATCATATTCCTGGTAAATTTCACTCCAGATTGAGAAAGACCAGCATATGCCTGTGATTTTGGATCGAGATTTCCTTGTGACAACTTAAGCATTAATTGATCATATGCGAGTTGAGGTCATCTTCACCCATTACAAGAGTTTATCTCGATCACATTGCAGTTTTAGGTACATTGAATTTCATGTCAAATTTCATCATATTTGGACTCAATCTGGGCATATACCTCGGGATGAAGTTAGAACAAAATATAAATTTTTCTCTGAAACCTTAACTTGGTGGCCACCTAGCCTATTACTTGTGATTTTAGGTCATATTTTTCCATGGCCATCAAGTGTTTGTCAATTGAAAATTTTGACTTGTATGCTTGATTATATGTAGTGCGCATTGCCAATAATAAGTTTGGGGAGCCTGTTTGACATTAAATTGAGACATTGCACTTAAATTATAACCCTTGATCATATGGTTAGAATTGAAAACAAATACTACTCTATTTGATTGAATATCCTTGCCTCCATGAACAAAACTTGGGTGATTTTTTTCCTTTTAGGTACCATTAAAAGCAGAAACATGCCACTTGCGTTTACTTGCTTTATAACATTGGAACAATGTTTGCTTAAGATTGAGAGTGTTGCTTCTCAGTCCTGTGTGTGTTTCTTTGCTTATTTCATATGCCTGTTCAGGTGTAACGTGGTTGCATAAGATTTAAGTTTGGGGAGCCTGTTTGACATGAAATTGAGACATTACACTTAAAGTGAGTTAAATTCACCAATGACCACTTAACTTTATATTTGGTGTCTTCATGTCCATCCAAATTGATTTTGCTTCATCATAGCTATCCAACTTTATACTTAATGTCACTATGGTCACCTAATTTGATTTTATTTCACCATGAACATCTAATTTCATATAACGTTTCACTATGATCACCCAATTTCATATAACATTTTACCATGGCTACCAAACTTTGTTTCACCATTTTCATTTAATTTTAAAAAGGGTAAAACGGTAACTTTGCATTATTTATATAATAAATTTTAAAAAATAAAAATAATAACTTATTTTAAAAAAAAATTAAAAAAATAAAAACTTGAAAAAAAAAGTTACTTAAAAAAATAAAACAAAATAAAAATTTATTTTTAAAATGTTACTTAAAAAATAATAAAAACTTATTTAAAAAAATAACATAGAAAAATAAAATAAAATAAAATTTAATTTTAATTTTAAAAAGTTTTTAAAATAAAATAAAAAGTTATTTTAAAAAAATTACTTAGAAAAATAAAATAAAATGAAAATTTATTTTAAAAAAACGTACCTTAAAAAAATAAAAACTTATTTTAAAATAAACGTTTTTTTTTTAAAAAATTATTATTTTTAAATTTATTTTTTATATATAATACAAAGTTACCGTTTTACCCCTTTTAAATTTGGGGAAAATGGTGAAAAGAGATTGAGTGACCATAGTAAACTGTTATATGAAGTTAGGTGACTACAGTGAAATATTATATAAAATTGGGTGACCATGATGAAATAAAATCAAATTGGGTGGTTGTATTGACACTAAATATAAAGTTGGATGTCCACGGTGAAACAAAATCAAATTGAATGACCATGGTAACATTAAATATAAAGTTGGACGGTCATTGGTGAATTTAACTCCACTTGGATCATATGGTTAGATTAATTGAAAACAAATACAACTCTTTAGTGGCCTCCATGAACAAAACTGGGAGATTTTTTTCCTTGTAGGTGCCATTAAAGCAGAAATATGCCACCTGCTTTTACTTGCTTTATAACATTAGAACAATGCTTGCTTAAGATTGAGAGTGTTTCTTTGCTTATTTTGTGTGCCTATTCAGGTGTCACGTGGTTGTATAAGATTTTAATTTTCAAGTTTGTTTGTGCTTAGTTATCTATGTCATAAAAGTTAAAAACTCCAAAAAAAAATAATAATAATAATTGGAAATATGAAAAAAAAAAAAAATAAGCCTTGCTAGCAAATGATGAAGTGTTGTTTGAAATTGAGTGTTATCCTTGATGAATTGCTGGATATACTATGTGCTTATATTAAATTGCTTATCCATGTGAGACCTCGATCTTGAATTGAGCACTTATCTAGCCTTGTTGTTACCTAGGTTTGGAGAAAGAGTTATATGATACAGGATGTTGTAGTTGTGCTAGAAATCTCATTACAATTCAAATCCACTTAAAGTCTTAACCTATTGATGACAAATAAATTTAAGAGGTGGTTGATCTCGTAATGGTGAGAGTCGAGAGAAGTGATGGTTCTGTGTGTGTGGAAATTTGTGTGGGGTTATTTTGGTTGACGGCTTGATGCTAAGTATTGAGAGTACATTAGAAGTTTTTCCATACTACTCATCCAAATAAAAAGCTCCATACTAGTCCAAAGAAAAAAAACGAAGAAATAACCTACATTGTTGTGCGTATGCTAGCCTTGGTAAACTAACCAAGGAAGAAGGCTGCCCCGATGCCTGAGTGAAATAGTTACCTATTAAAATTAAAAAATTAAAAAGAGTGAAAAAAGTGTTAAAAAGTATTTTGGGCTAAGTTTTGGAAATCACAAATTGGGGATTGAGATGATTAGTCATTTTGATTTGCTTAGAGAAAATCTAGATATTGGAACACGCAATTAATAAGGAAGAACCTTAACTTATTTACATAATCACACTTATCTACATAATCACTTGAGCCGGTTAAATACTTTCATGCTTGAGATGGAAAAGAGCTCTTGAATATAATCATAGAAACACTACCTTTAGAGAGAGAATTTTAGGTATCAAATTGGGGATATGAATCTCACAAGTTAGAAAGGAAAATTTTGACCCATTGAAGGTCGGGGATCGGTGTCTACTTGAGAATTTATTCTCTTGCATAACTTTAAGCGGACATAAGTGATAATCGGACTGAACTATTTTTCACACACACCCCTGCTAGGCATCACATAAGTTAAAAATTAATTTTTTGTAGCAATGTTGGGAATTGTTTTTCGATAATTGTTTGGTTTTGAACCTGAGGTGAATGTGGTAAGCTATAGAACGAAGTGAGTCGCGATATTTTGTCTTGCAAGTGTGTTTTGGGTTGCAATTTATATTATTTTTGCCAGGGTCTAGCAAAAGTGTTAGTTTGGGGGTATTGATGTGTGTAGCTTCTACACTTTTTTTCTTCTGGAATTTTACTTCTATAATTTTAGATCAATACTCCCATGTTCGATCTAATTTTCATTGATTTTTCGTTTCTTTTGTTGTTGGTGTATTTAAGTGAATAAATACCAGCTTAAAAAGTATAATATTAACAAATAACGTATTTAAAGTACCGATAACGTATTTACAGAATATATATCGTATTTGTAGGTCAGATACCGTATATGCAAGACAGATACCATATATGCAACATATACTGTATATACAAGACTTATACCGTATATGCAACAGATATCGTATAAGCAACACTAATACCGTATATGCAATTTAGTGGATTTACAAATACCGTATATGCAATTAATATAGATAGCGTATTAGCAATTGATCAAAAGAATATAGCAAATAATTTTATTAACTATAATATTATAACAGAGCAAATAATTTAAATTGCAGTAAAATAAATTTCAAACCGAGGCCTGTGCGAACACAGTTTCCTTAAAACAGATTTGCCCCCTCACGGTACGTGCGTGAGGTTTAATTTCAGTGTCTGCTTCCCAGGATACAACGGTAAACTTAGTAGATTCTGAGCACTACAGATACTTCTTCGACGAACTGATTCAGTATCTGAACAATATCACCTTCAAGACTCAAATAGAAATTAAAATGTGTGCAGGCAGAACTCGAACTGTATGCAGAAAAATGGAACTGTATTTTCAGATGAATTCGTGTATTTTTGAAAAGTGAAAATCGAGACATATAAATACTTGTCTCTTGAGAATGTAAATTGCCCAATCAGTCATGGCAATTACCACAGAAGTTTCAACAGTTTCAGAAAATGAAAAGTTAGTTACATAAAACAAAAATATAGCAAAACGCGGACACTCCTAAGTAGCCAATTTTGCTCATTTCAGTCAGACATTCGTGTACGCAGGTCGCGCCCGTACACAAGTTCAAGGTACGAAGCCTATTTCGGCCAGTGATTTGCACCTACTTGCACGCGCACGTGGAGAGACCTTCTATGCTACACATGATTACACCCTTCCAAAGTACAACAATATTTAAAGTGATTCTTGTTTTTATCAACTTCCTATGTGGGACAGATACATTTTTTGTTTTCCCACCAACATAAACTCCTTTAATTGACATACTTTGAGCTTCAATTTCTCATCCACCCAAGCATCAATTTTTGCAAGTAAATACATGATTTCGATGTACTCACGGAGAAGAATACAAATCAATCTTTATCTTCAAAAATAGCCAAACAGGTCCCACTCAAAACTCATGCCAAATTCAGGCACGTACTCACTTTTCCAACAATCCCCCACATGAAT